>CM029273.1:30082625-30162625 GCA_016920895.1 Vaccinium myrtillus | reverse complement strand
ATTATGTTCAAAGTATTTTATCCAGGTATTCCCATAGTGGACTATCTTTGTGGGACGGAGAAAGTATTTCATACGAGATCCGTTCAGCCAAAAATTAATATACTCTAGATCCAATAGAATGAAAAAGCACTGAAAAATACAAACATGTTGCTTCAGAATTGCAGATCCAGATGAAACACGCTCACAGAACAAATGAATCAACCAATCACAACGAAAGCATTGCCATAAGGCCAAAACTTACAAATCGATACAACTTGGGGCAAAAACCTACGCTCTATCAAAATCAACCCAAATATGCACCCAAACCAACTAGATCGGAGGCATACGAAGCTAAATCGAAAGCGTATCGCGTCAATCAACTAGGGTTAGCTCACTGGAAGTAGAACAGATCGATCTTTAACATACACACACCAGATTCCTAAGCAAACCTTTAACTTTCCTCAAAATTCCTTTTTCTAGTTCTCTACACAAGCATCAAAAGATTCTCATCTAAAATCCAAATCACAAAACACAAAATCCAAATCACAAAATCAAACAATCGATCCAAGTGAAATACTACTGATAGAGAAGGCAGAAATGGATGAAAAAGCATACCGTAGTTTGGATTGTAGATCGAAAATCAAGGAAGCTTTCTCTCACTAGACCTCACTGTTTTCTCTCTCCTCCGTCGAACGGCCAAAACGAAATGAGGAAAGGAAAAGAAGTAGATAGGGAGATAAATATGGAGTGCGTGAGGTATAATGGCGATTTGAAATGCAAATGAAATGAGGACTAAATTTCGATTTTTAAATTTTGAAGAGAGAGAGTGGGGAATCATTTCGAGCACGAGAAAAGATGGAGTGCGTGACCTGGCATTGACAGACTTTCGGCATGTTCGTGGTCGGATTCGATCTCGGCCGTTGGATCTTCGAATGTCATTTACGACTTTTGGATCAGCCACGTCACGTTTGGCCGGCTGTGAATGGGTTTGCGCCGGATTTGAGTTTGACGTTTTGGGTCGGCTTGACTCGGCTCACTTTTCTTCCGTGACGTGTGGTAGGCATAAAATAAGAGCCGAAAAATTATCGAGTGTTGCTGAGATATGGGTCAATTGTTTTTTCAAGGCCTGCAGTGCACCAAATAAACAATAGTAGTTTAATAGGGAATCAAATTCTCTATTCCAAAAATCTTTTGATGTATTTTTGTCATTGGATCATATGAAAATTTTAAAACAAAAATCAAAACACAACAATCCAAAACACTTTGGCACGGAGGAACACCATTTTTCCGGAACAAGGAATCTCAAACGAGTCAATAGGGGGGTTGTGCGTTTTGGTTTGGGTTTGGGTTTTTCAGATTTCATCATGGCGATTAATGTTGCTGATTTTATAGAGCTTGCCGAGCATTTTATTTTCAGAAAAAAACGAGTTATTTGAGTATTTATTGCCAGTTTGCCACCTAATTGAGAGAGCTTCGTTCTATAGTTCATTCCCTACGTCATATTAATCGTTATGATTCGAACAACTTTTTTGGTCAATTTGTTTTTCGTATTGAAAAAGTTGGTTAACTGATGCAGATCAGATTTTCGAAAACTAGCAGTTTATTAGTATTTATTTTATTGTTTCAATTTTAGTATTTTGTTAGGAGATTACTAGTTTGGAGTTATTTAGTTTCTTAATTTAAGTTGATTCAATTTCCTATTTTATGTTTTCTTGTTTTACAAGAATTAGGGTTGCTAGCTAGTAGTTTATTTCCTTTTTAGTTTTAGGGTTGCTGCTAGTATAAATAATTGATGTAAGCCTTAGGGCAATGCAGTTTTTTGAGTATTATTGAATGAAAAAAGAGTCTAGAGATTGTTTTCTCTAAACTATCTCGTTTGTGTTTGATTGTTGCACGTCTTTTCTGTAGTTCATAAGGCGCCCTGCATCAGTTGGTATCAGAGCATTGAGTTCCAATCCTGACTATGGCCGGAGGATGTGCTGGAGGTCGAGGGGGACGAGGTGGTCGTACCGCTAGTTTGGAGGACATCTATGAAAGAGATGACGTAGCGCAGGAGGCGCGAACAGAGGCGTTGTTCCAACAACTAGAACGACACTTATTTGCAATAGCCAACTTAATCGACCAAGTTGCTGCCCTAGCTGTTGGGGGGATCCACCTCGCCATCGTCCGTATAATCGGCGCCCTCATGAGGAGGACGAAAGTACGGAGGGTGAAGCGGCTATAAACCCTTTTGCTGCGGGGGCATTCGGCGTCACTTTCCTGAGTTCCAGGGAGGTGTGACACCAGAAAAAATCTTGGAGGTTGATGCAATGAATGATGCTACTGTTGTTAACTGGCCATTTACACAAAAAATTAATCTAGATCCGATTGTGGATTGGAATAAAGCGCCAATTTTTGATGAAGAACTGACGAAAGATATTATTGTAAAAGAAGAAATTGTCCAAGGGTCTGGAAAAATTGCCCAAGCCAAAACAATGGTTGATCTCGAATCTGTTGGTGTTAATGCGAGCTTTTGGTGCAACAAAGGATTATCTTCTATTTTGGTTGACTACGATGGTGAGCATAAAACTTCTATACAAGGACAATTTGTGGATCCTTTTTGGGAATTTCTTGAAGATTTCGCAAGCACTAAATTACGGGTTTCGTGCCTTACATTGGAAATTGCTCCATTATTTTTTAAATAATCCTCAAAGTTTAGGTTCGAGAAAATTAATTTGAAGTACAAGACTAATGCGGACAAGGAAAGGCGAATCAAATTCTTCCACACTACGAAAACTCGAGGACGAGTTTTTTTCAAGCCCGAGAGAATGATGCAGATCAGATTTTCGAAAACTAGCAGTTTATTAGTATTTATTTTATTGTTTCAATTTTAGTATTTTGTTAGGAGATTACTAGTTTGGAGTTATTTAGTTTCTTAATTTAAGGTGATTCAATTTCCTATTTTATGTTTTCTTGTTTTACAAGAATTAGGGTTGCTAGCTAGTAGTTTATTTCCTTTTTAGTTTTAGGGTTGTTGCTAGTATAAATAATTGATGTAAGCCTTAGGGCAAGGCAGCTTTTTGAGTATTATTGAATGAAAAAAGAGTCTAGAGATTGTTTTCTCTAAACTATCCCGTTTGTGTTTGATTGTTGCACGTCTTTTCTGTAGTTCATAAGGCGCCCTGCATCATTAACAAACTCTAAGAGGCTATGGTGTTTGTAATTACGAGTTGCGATTCTCTTTGGCCGTAGATCGGCAAATGTAGTTACACACGCGCTGGCCACTTCGGGATTGCAAGTCTCTAATATTTGTATTTAGGAAGCGAGCTGTTGGATAAAATCTTCGATTGGTTCATTAATTTCGTGTCAAGAAATGTAAGAAATTATCAACACATTGTTTTTTTTTAAAAAAATGGAGGTTTTTTTTGGTGGTACACTATCTTTAGGGCAGGATGAGAAATTAGTATAAAAAAATACGGGTGTTCTAAGATTAATTATTTCTAGTATACAAAACGATACACATTTTGTGGGAACTACAGTAAAATGGGGTGTGCTATGTGGGCCTACATCAACAAATTTATAATAGAAAATTAAATGAGTATAGAAGTACCGAACTCATTGCATTTAGTTTTTTTTTTTAAGAACCGGATGTCTTGTCCAACTTGTGCGCACCTCAACTAGTTTTGGGGCCCAGGAGGTAACGACCGGGCATACCCTCCAATGGCCCCAAGAGTTTGCTGGAAAAGGGGAATCAAACCTAAGACCTTAGGTGAGAGCAAACTAAGTCTCAATGCAAAATCATTTTGCCAATTCCTTGGGGTTCTCATCGCATTTAGTTAGCCTACAATTATTCATGCTTCGTGAGACCCGCAATAGTAAACGTAAAGGTAGAATTTAAATTCTTGCATAATTCTATTGGACCCAAAGAGTATAATTTAACAGTTACTATAAACAAACCGATGTTAAAAATTGAAATTGGTTATGAAGGAAATTGAAATTGGTTACTATAAACAAACTGACGTTAACGTAAGTAAGACTGGGGCAAAGAGAAAAGTTTTAGAGAGAGAGAGAGAGTGGGGAAGGGGTATGGGAGAAACTTCTCCCTAGGGCTCTCCCTTGTGGCCGCTGCCCCTCCCCCCTCCCCCACCGCAACCCTTCCACCTCCTTCCTCACTTCTCTCCCCTATTACTTCCCCCATGGTTTCCGACAACTCCCATGGTGTTCGAGCTTCTCTCCTCCTCTTATGGGCGACTAAAACCAGATTTTTGGGCAAGGGGGAGCCAGATATAGGGTTTCCAGATCCGGACTCCTGACATGCGGTGGCAACGGCGACGCCAGCGTGACAAATCAATTTGACACTAAATATATGAAAGCCACCGATTCTTATTGAGGAAATTGACCTTATTAATCAACAGAAAATAGTGATAAATTTTTAAACAACATCATATGCATTATGCAATATTTGCATCGAAAGTAAAACTTCCTAGTAACATATGGTGATGGGCATTGAGCACATGTATAGCACGTGCCCCGCGGTAGTTACAATATATAACACAATTTCAAGTTTTGCTATAGTCTAGTTGGCTTGCAAAGCACCACCACGTAGAGTGTTAAGAAATATTGTCCCACATTGCCTAAGAGTGGAATGGGTGATCACTTAATATATGTTGGAACCTCTCCACTCATTGCCAATTGGTTTTGAGATGGATATAAAGTTTCCACATGGTATCAAAGCGGGGCCTATTCCACTCCACATTAAAAATAAAAATAAAAATTTCGCAATCCCACACTCACGATGATAGACCAGCAAAAAGGCTGCACGATGATAGGACCCAAAAAATGGCCACACGTGACAGACCTCAAATGCGGTTGCACGTGAGGGGGGATGTTAAGAAATATTGTCCCACATTGCCTAAGAGTGGAATGGGTGATCACTTAATATATGCTGAGACCTCTCCACTCATTGCCAATTGGTTTTGAGATGGATATAAAGTTTCCACAAAGAGTTAGAAAAATATTATTAAATAAAAAACCATCGACCAAAAAACCGGGTACACACAAAACCGTCGGTCCTAAAAGCACCGGCCACAAAACTACCTACAAAGAAAAAAAAGGGGATAGAAAAAGGATGCCGGAGCATGTCGCCGGAGTTATCACCCACCGTCGCCACCGTCGTCAAGAGCCAGATCCGGCTCTTCCCTTGATCCAAAAATCGGGCGTGGTCACCCATACCAGAACGGAGAAGAACGTTCGCTGCGGGGAGTATCCGAACGCCAAAGAAGCTCAGCCATAGAGGAGATCGGGGAGTTGGAAGGAAGCTGGGGTAGGTGGGTTGAAGGGGTGCGGAGGGGGATGGGGTTTTGGATTGGCCACCAGGGGCTGAGCTGCCTGGGGAGGGGCCACCGCCATCACTCGTTCTTACTCTCTCTCTCTCTCTCTCTCGAACTTCCTCTCACTTCTCTTTTTGCCATCCGGTGTTGTAAAGTATTTTAAAAATGCTAACGCATTTGTATGCACATTGATTAAATGGGTATCACACATAAACACTTCCACAAGCGTGCAAATATTTGTATACGATAGAATTTGTAAAAATGTAACATGAATTAATTAGAACAAATTGTAAGATTACATCGATTTATTTTATTTTTATATTCTTGAAATTTTGGATTGTTACACCTATTCTTAAGTGGAATAGTGAACCTATTTTTTAGGCTATTGTCTTTATTTGCCTTCAAATCTATCATCTTCCACTGCAACTTATGTACGAGAAATAAAGAAAATCAGAGAGCGAACTTAAGAGTTTCTACTTTAGAGAAACACTGAATAAAGCATAACACGCCGAAAGATATATTTTACTCTTGATACATAATCTTTGCTATATTTTTATGTGTAGCATTCACTTCAGTTTATGCAAAAGTTGGTTTTTACTGCATTAATTGGCTAAATCACACATACACCCCTAAATTATCAGTTTGTCTCCTTGACACACCTTAATCTTTATAACTGGACAAAGATACTTCCTAAAGTACTCACATTAGACAGTTATACCCCTTTCGTCAAAGAAATGTTGGATATGTGTTTGAATCCTTTGATTTTTGTAGGGTTCAGATGTTTTGGTACTAAAATACCCTTGAATTCCGTCTTTAGAAATAAATCCTCTCTTTCTACAACTTCATGGATCCTCCGAAACCTTCAAACTTCTTTTCCCCTTAACAAAGCCCTTAAAGCCCTATATTCCAACACCTAAACCCAAGAAATTCTTCACCCACCGAAACTTGGTTGCATTCTCGCCAAATCCAGATTCTTAGTTATATTTAGAAATTTCACGACTGTATGCCAATAAGGTCATACTCCTACGTGGAAGGATGAAACAATTTCCTTTTCCATGTATGTATAGTTACATGTTAGGTTCAAATCAGATACTATTTGACACATGGTATCCACGCTTCCAAGTGTTCTCGCAAGCTACCAAAGTGGATGCAACAAAGGTGCCGATGGAGAGTAATCATGGTGGAACAGTTAGAATAAAAGGTGATCATGACAGAAAATTGTGGGACGATGAACTAGGGTTTAGAAAGGGTTGTGAGTGTGATGAGATACAGAGGAGGTCATCGAATCCATTCCCTGGTTAGAGAGTCATTAGCATATCTGGCATTTGGGACTAAAAATAATGATTTGAAACCCCCTCTACTGAAGGAGATGTGTATGTAGTTCGTGTATATATTGCTATAATTAGGTTGAGTATCCTAAAATAAGTCACGGCACTAAAAATCACTTTTAAAATTTGTCTTTATTTATTTTCTTTTTTGCATTTTTTTCGTTTTGTGTTAAACTTTTTTGACTTATTGGTTAGTAAAAGTTCTAAAAGTTGGTTCTTTCAAAAAAAAAAAAAGAAGGTGAAAGTCATAATTTTTTTTTACTTTTCTGATTTCTCTTGTCGAGGAGAATCAATAAGTCGGAAAGTTTAACGCATAACTAAAAAACACAATTTTTTTTTGATAAAGACAAATTTAAAAAATGACTTTTGGCACCGTGACTTACTTTGGGAAACTCATCCTTAATATAAGATATGGGTTTCTATTTGTATGTATGGATGCGTAGAAAGGTAGAAGTTTTGAGAGAGAGAGAAGAGAAGAGACATTTGTTTGAATTGTACGAGGGTTACAGAGATATAGTTAAATAAAAGGTTCAGAGGGTATTAGGGTTTTTATGCAATTAACCCATTCTGTTAATTACTACCTTCGTCCAAAAAGAATGTCCAAAAATATTATTCACAATTCTTATAAAATTATTTATATTTTATGAGTTATTACGATTTGTATATTGTATATGGATCTATTTGATAGATATTACTCAATTTTATTAAACAAAAATAATCTACATCTTGTAACGCCCCGATTTTCGGAAGCATTAATTTAAATTATTTAATAAAAAATTAATATAAATAAAAAGCATCTCATTAATAAAGCAGCGGAATAACATAATTGTCTTAGTTCAAGCACAAATAAACTTAGTATTTTTCTTGGAAAAATTAAATTACAATTTTCCAACACAAAAATAAGTGAGATTGGCTCTACAGGTTAAGGTTAAGATCCTGATCTCAATGCTCCTCTTGAGTTTGCTCCACTGGAAAACCTTCTGTTCCAAAATAAGCGTTGCCCTCGACACCTACACCTTCTGTTTGATCACAATCTGACATAATACGTCCGAGTCGCGAAGCAACATCATGGTATTATACCAGGGTCACACGAAGTGTAACACCGTGAGCGATAAATCACTCAATAGCTACTCTAACCCCCCAACCCTTACATAACATACAAGTACAACATATATGATTGAAAAGTAGTACGTAAAAGAGTAAATACATAACTGATTTCATTACTAGCCGTTAACTTACATTTTCATCTAAGTTCTCAACCTAGAGAACTTTCCTCCCAAATAACCACTAAGGACTATGACCAATCCGTGATTAAACTCCCCCCTTGCTTGCCCTGACTGGGAGCCCTGACGGAAGGCATAAGTTATGTACTTAATCCAACCGTCAACCGCCTCACAGGGATGAATTTCCCAGGGACTGACTGTACCACTGGGCTATGAGCGACAACTGTCAGCTCCTGTAGGTATATAGCCGTAACTCGGTTTATAATACATCCACCCTTTTAACGCCTCAGAATTCAAATGAAGTAATCACAGATTGTCATATCCTAGGGTTTCGAAATACTGGCAGGCTACCAAATAATCCTCCAAACCGAAATCACTTGGTTGTCTGCCATTCAACAAATCTCGGGGTGACTCCCCATAAATCAATTCATTTCCAATTTCCATTAACCTCAAAGTCTACGTGAAATCTGCGTAAGATCACCCAACCCGGGAACCTAAATGTCCATTCTAACATTGAACGATTTCATGATAAGTACGTACAACAGAAGAAGCAAAGCGATAAATAAATAAAGAACAAAATGATATGACAATTGATAGCGTGCATGCAATTCACATAATTTATTCGAGATGAGTCCAAGTGACTTTTGGGTTTGTTGTGGCTTAACACATAGGTTGATTTTTGTAACTACAATACAAGGGGATTAAATTTTATTTCGTGAGCCGTATGTAACTTTCAAAATAAAAAGTTAGGGTTCTAGGGTGACGATATTTTCTTTTTATAAAAAAAAAACCCAAAGTTACCAACTGGACCTTATAAGTTCTAACATCTAAAAAGACTTAATATTTTCTCATAGTCCTATAGAAAGAAAAATAAATAAATAAATAAATGATTCTAATCTTTACCATTTTTTCTTCCTTAACCAACAGTAGCTTATCAATATAATTATATGACAAATGCTTTCAAAAAAAAAAATGATAATAGTTACATTTACATTTACACTTATCATTCTAGTGTAAAAATTATAAAAGAGAAGTAATTTTGTTATCATAAAAAAATACTTGGCTTATAATAGCAAAAAAAAAAAAAAAAAGTTTAGAATACTTAGTATAAACCTTGATCATACATCTTACTTTAATAGGTTATTAGGCATGTTGATCCAAATTAAAAAAAATAACTAGATTGTAATATCAGGTAAAAAAGTATGATTAACAAGTTAAAAGAGTAAGTCTCATTTAATACAAACCTTACCTAATCAATATCTTTGTTTTAACAAAACATGTAAAGAAAAATAAAGATAAAATAAAAAGAACTTGATTCTATAGTATAGCATGAAAGTGAAACATGTTAACAAAAAAAAAAAAAAAAAGCATTATGTGTATAGTTCCAATTTAAGAAATCATGCAAGCCAAGGGGTGTCTAATGTAATAAAGATAATACCCATTTCAGGGCATCCGCAATGGTTATGACACAAATGTGGTGTTATATGACACAAATGTGTAAGAAGTGGGTCCCATTTTTTTGTTGTTATGACAAAATATATTGTTAAGGTAAGAAGTGTTGCAATGGTATTGTTAAAGTGTTGTTAAATATTTGTGAAGGTATATAATAATATGTATGAAGTACAAAGTTGACCCACTTTTTCTTCTCACTTTTTCCTCTTCCTCTCTACCTCTCTCCTCCCTTTCTCTGGCGCCAGCAGAGGTCCCCACTTTTTCCAGCCACTTCTTTCGGTCCCCCCCTCTCTCTCTCTCTCTCTCCCTTGTGTAGTTATCTGCACACACACAGTTATCAACCCCAGTATTTCTTACACAAATTTTTCTGACTCTAGCATCAAGGTAATTACACTGTTGGGACGGAAAAAAACGAAAAAGCATTCTAACTGGTCTATTTCTTACACTATTTTTACACTATTGTCATGACTGCAGATGCTCTCAAATTGTCACTGTCAGAAACGTAAACTTGAAAACAGAGCATGTATGTTAAAAACGAAACACAGCCTTTCGGCTTGGAGGTTGATGATGCTTGGTTCTAACTTCTTACACTATTAAACATCAAATAACATTATCAAACATCAAAATATACTTAGGGAAGGTGGGAAAAAGTTAATCTACCTCTCCTCCGAAGTCTTAGCGTGGAAAAGAGATTTTTGGCGAAAAATGTAAACGGAGAAGATGACCGGAGAGAAGGCCACGGGGTGGCGTTGAGGTGATTGGTTGGAGCTTGGTTGTGTGTATAAGAAGGTAAGAGAAGGTTTAAAATTCAAAATTTTAGTGTGGAGGTGTGTGTATAATAAACCCACTTAGTTTCTCTCTCTAAATCTCTATTAAAGGACCCAAGCTCTAACTTTTTTTTTTCTCTACTATAATCTGAAATTATAAATGTGTTTGCAGAGGAAGAGGTAAGTGGGGTTGAGAAATTTTCGGAATTAATGGGTAATAGATATAGAGGAGTGGGTTTTGGCATAAACCCATTGGATTAGGAGGTGGCTAATGGCCCAAGGGTTAAAGGAAACTCTCCTGGGGAGTTGTTGGTTTGTAAATGGCTGAAATAAAGTTATATACATATATGGGTAAACATGGAATGACAATGGAAAAGAGATAGATTGATAGGTGAGAGGATGGCTTGGTTAGAGCAAGTGCACCAGCTTAGCTAAAAATTTAGCAAAAAATGCTGGTGAACAGTGTACATTTAACTCATATGTCTTTTCAACACTCCATCAATACAATCTATTTTACCTATCTATTATTAAAATACTGTTTTTTTCCTTTTTAAATATTACCATATATGACCCATATATGTCCGATATATACATATACCCGTCGATATAGATATATTTCAGATTTTGCGTGTAATCACCGTGAACGATTCAACCATCGGAATCGGAACCGGAACTCATAAATCGTCAACTATCACAACTCGGGGGTGTCGGCAGTCAACCATTTTGACGCCATTGATCGGAATTCACAAGTTGCCGTTGATCAGAACCCGTAGGCGACGGCAATTGAGATTGCGAATCTATCGTCGTTGGTGCGGCCGACGAGATGTTCTTCTCGGTCTACATATGGAGGAACCCGACTACAGAGCATTATTGAGATTGCAGTATTGCAAAAGAGGAGGGTTTACTGCATTTGGTTGAGGAGAGAGAGATGAAAAGGGTTGTATGTGAGAGAAAATAATATTTTTTAATGTTTTCCTTTGCTACAGTCAGTCGGTACTTGTGGAGAGCTACAGTACCAAAATGTAAAATGCCTTGCTCGATAGCTAGGCTGGTGCAACATGGTTTTTGGGAAATGTCTCGGTATTTTACCTAAAAGATTGGTTTAGAGAGACTGGTACACTTGCTCTTAGGAGGCAATTTGGTTAGGGTAATTTTAGTTGGTGTAGGACCCAATTAAGAAAATTGGTTAGGAACTAAATGGATACACACATACATATTTAAATATGCGAAATAAAAATGTAGTAATCAATGGAGCTACGATAAATTAGCTAATTAGTAAAAGATTTAATGAAATCAAAATTTTATTCAAAACAAAAAAAAAATAAAAATGGGCGAAATTACGGGTCGTTACACATCTGGAGACTCAAAGGCTCCAAATCTCTAAAAAGGACGATAGGTCATTCAAAAATTCTCTCATAAAGTATAATTTTTTTTCAAAAATTGGGGATAAATCATAAAATCTCTCCTTAATACGTCGCATTGAATATCTAAAATAGAGATACAGACATGTATCAAAAAGATGCTTTTGTGGGACAAAAATGATACATGTACAACAAGTAGCCACAACACACTCACATGGTGTGTGGAGCCCACAGACGTTTCATACACGTGTGTTGGAGACTTACTGAAAACTTTTGTTGTACATGTGTCATTGTTGTTTATGGAAAGCCTACGGGGGTCATCTTCTCATAATACAACACAAAAAAATGTGAACACAAAAACCAAAACAACTCAAAAAAACAAAACTCCTTTAGTGGAACACCCCTGTGTGTAAGCAATCTAAGCCAGATTTTCTTTTGAAAGGAGTCCTTTTTCATCAGATGTCCCCAGCAACCGTTTGGGAAGAACTAGGACCATTTTCAACCGGCCTCTCTTCACACCCCCACTCCGAAGAACGAGACCAATTTTCGTCTCTCCAGAGGTACGTACAAGTATAATCCTCCATTTTTTTGACGTTTATTTCCAAAGATTTTTAAATTTTTTCAGAGTCCTGTAGCGGCGTAGCCGTGCTAAATGTATATATCTACGTTTTCCTTCCTCTATATGCACAGTTCCTGCAACTTTTGAAGAATCTAAACACTTGCAATCATGGAGTAATTTTTATGTACTCATCCTCAAAATAAATTTCAACATTTGGTTTCTCTTATTCGAGTTCGCAAAGGTATTCTCAAGTAATTACATCAATGGTTTTTGACAACCTTGCTCACACCCTTAATCCTTCAGTAGGCCTTCCGCTCGCTCGCGCTATCAATCCTCACTCACGCAAATTTTAGTAGTTTGGTATGTTTTTTGAAAATGATTTGACGCTTGCCCACATGCGTTATCTGACTTACCTCACAACAATGGATTATGGCGGGAAAACAAAGGTTTGCTTTTCCTATATGAATTTGACTGGTTGATTTGGGTTTTTCTACTCGATTGTTTCCTCGGTTCTCCATCTTGGTGTCTAGCTTGAGTTTTCTGTTCCATTCTGATGTATTTCGTATGGCGTATCGGGAGTCGGAGATGGTCTGTGATAGTTTGAAGGTTTGATGTTTTGGTAAGAAATTAAAGTTCTGAGGATCGTGTTGTCGCGGGTCTAAACCAGCAATCGATTGGCTGCAAAGAGTTCTCCTGCTTAAACTGTTGTAAATTCATCTTTCACTAGGGTTAAACACGTTTCACATAGTTTAGGAGACAAGAGTGAAAATAATCTTAATTATTTTTGATGTGCTGGACGATGTTAGATCATCTGCTTCCTTTGACTCATAACTAAAATCTGAGTAAAAATTTCTTCAAGTTAAAACTCGCTTCATTCCTCCACTCAAACTGATAATAGATAGAGTTATACTCAAATAAAGGGAGACTCAAATTTTTATTCAATTTTTTGACGGATATATCCTCCCTTTCAAATTTGTAACTATGGTATGAATCAAGCTTTTATTTTATTTATACTAATGCTTAGATTTGAATTTATTTGCTGGAGTGGTTCATACCAAATGAAGTTTCTACTCAAACTTTTATTTGAATTTTCAGTAAGGGATAGAGATGCTCGTGCTGTGCCAAATCTTGATCACTTACGTATTCCTAGTTCTGATACTCCTACTATGCGACAAATCAAGGAATTAGACGCTGAAAATCAGAAATTGCGTGATTCAATTTAGAATAGGGATAGAATCCTAAATCCAGGTGCGATTTCTGTTTTGCCTGATAACAGAGTTAAGTCCTGGAAGGAGGTTTTGGCTATGGTGATACTCAGGACTAACAAAGGTGGGGTGGAGTCGTATCGTGTTTGATAGTAATTGGTGGGGTTGTGTCTAATGTTCCTGAAGATATGAAGAATGGTTTGATTATAGCTGTAACTATGGAAGATGTTAAAGGGGTTATGGGCTATCAAAGGGGCCCTGGTGCTGATGGTTTTTAATGCTCCTTTCTTTCAAAAAAATAAGGGACTTGATAGGTTCTATTATACGTAGGCCTTTCTTCCTTTTTGAGCGAGTTATATCTTGAGGGAATGGAACTCCACAACTTTGACCCTTGTCCCTAAGATAGCAAACCCTCTTGTATAAGGGATTATAGACCCACTGCTTGTTGCAACGTGCTCCATACATGTGCCGCTAAAATTTTAGCCAGTAGAAGGCACAATATTGTTCCCCGTATCATTAACAAGACCCAAAATGCTTTTGTTAGAGGAAGGACTATGGTTGATAATTAATGTCGATGCATGAGTAAGTTGGAGGATACCACAAAAGTGGGGGTTCTCCTAGGTGTGCTTAAAAATTGTTTCAATGAAAGCATACGACTCTGTTGGATTGGTTTTTGATTTGATACTATGAAGGTGATTAATTTTCCACATCAACATAAGATGGGTGAGCTAATGTGTGACTACTAATTTTTGTATGGTAAGTAATGGATACCTTGAGGATATTTCCCTGGAGCTATAGTTTAAGGTAGTGGGGTCCCATTTCCCCCACCTCTTTTCAATAGGGATGTTAGGTTTTTCTTCATTTGCTGCAGTATAACATGGAGTTGGACTTGTTCAAGTATCAACAGAAGTGTCAGGAATTGAGATTATCTACCTTATTTTTGCAGATGACCTTTTTATTCTTAGTAATGCTGATGCTGGCTCTGCCCATGTCATTAAGAAAACGCTTGGGGTTTTTTTTTTTGTGACATTTTCTCTGGTTTTCCACCAAACAGGATTAAGACAGTGGTTTTTTGTGTTGGGTTGATGCAGATACCAAAAGGGCAAAGGCTTTTGCTAGGCTTTTAAATATCCCTGAAGGGTCCTTGCCAGTTAAATACCTTTGTGTCCCTTGGATTTCCACAAGGCTTTCTGCAGTTGATTGTGCTGCCCGAAGGAAAAGATCTTGGGTAGAATTGCAGGGTGGTCAAATAAAGCTCTATCCTATGGGGGTAAACTCAACTTATCTTATCAATGTAGATCAGTATTCAACTTTACGGCTATTCTATTTTTTGGCTTTGGGAGAAAACTTTAAAAGGAGATTGATATAGTCTGGAGGGCATTTTTGTGGCCTGTTTATGAGCTAAAGAACCTTGGGACAAATGTTAGCTTCCATCATTTGTGTGCCCCTAAAAGGGGAGGGGTCTAGGTTTCAGGCTTTTGGAGGGCTGGAATAGAGCTTCAATCATGAGGCACCCTTGGGCTCTGAGTAGTAAGGCTGATTCCTTGTGGGTTGAGTGCATATCTTCATAATTAAGGAACAAAGTCTTTGTGGCATGCCTATTCCAAATGCTTCTTCTTGGGTTATACGGAAGATATTCAATCTCAGAAGATGTTGTCAGCCATTTATCAATGATATTATGGGCAACAACAGGATCCTTTCCATTGCGTGGATAATTGGCACCCTGGGCCCCTTGGCTGATAAGTTTGGTGATAATGTTGGTTATAATTTGGGTTTATTTATGCTAGCAAGGGTTGACTCAATTATCGGAAATGAGGGGTTGAGATGGTCTAGGGCTAGAAATGGTATCACCAAGGAAAATGTGGGAAACACCCCTCGGAGTTCCTTAGGGTGGAGTGGATTCCAGCAAATACTGCGGTTTTCACAATTAAACCAGCTTGGGAAGCTATTAGAGTATCTCTCAGGTGCAGGATTGGCACACTCTGATCTTGTTTAGGCACTCCACTATGGAAGTTCATTCCAGGCTTGCTGTTTGGGGCAGATTGGGTACACGGAAAGGCTAACAAAATGGGCGCTGAGAACTTTGGAATTGGCTTTCAAATTCAGAAACAATAAAGAGCGTCTGGGATTGCTGTTATAAACTATCTCTGACAGTCACAATTTACTCAGTTTGGGGTGAAACAAACTCAAGGATTTGTGAGAAACAAGGGATGGGGGCTAAACCTCTAGTATAGCAGCTAGTTGTGCAGATAGGGGCAAAGCTGTTTTCTCGAAGATCTGTTCAAGGGGTTTTGTTAAATAAGGTTCCATGTGATGCTTGGATACTACCTCAAAGAGTGCGAATACTAAGTAGCAGTTCTTTTGGTTGGAGTTCTTTTTTTAACGCAGTAGGTACCTTTGTTTGGATGTGCTGGGTTTGTTTTGGTGGTTGGTCTTTGTAGCTGTTGCGTCAGGTAGCTGGATGTTTAGGCAGGATCTCTCCTAAGGAGTTCCCTGTGTCCGTAGCCAAGGGCCTTTTTTTTTATTTTTTATTCCTGGATGTTTTCCTTGTGGTTCAGTGCTTCTATTCTTCAAATGAATTATTCACCACAAAAAGAAGAGGAAAAGAGACTTAGTAAACTGAGCATTATTTTCATTACGTATAGCCCTTTTGAATTGGAAAAGTATTGTTTAAGATAGTTCACTGGGCATGTCTTACATTAGAGTATTTCTGATGCACTCAGAAAGTAGTTATAAATCGGAAGCTCTTAGGCAATTCCTCTTTTTTCCACAGAAATCTTGATTGAAGTTTTCTTCTGTGCATTTTTATTTTTTCCATTAAGTTCGTAGAATTAAGTAGCATTTCTCTGGTTTATTATTCGTAGCTTCTCTTTGGATAAAAAAAGGAAGGTTTGTCTTCAAGATAGGAAAGTGCGTTCCTTAGGAAAAGAGATGGAAATTATTATCTTTACACACCATAAAACCAAAAAGAGGGAAATAATTTGAAGAGTTCAATTCCCAAACTCTATGTTCCAAGAAATCTGTCAGTAGATCTTCCAGTGTTTGCAAAATGAACCAACCAAAAATAAATGCATCAGCACTCAGCAGCAACAAAACATTGTGGTATCCTAATCCTTTTGTCTTCGGTGAACGACGTAATGCAACTAAATCTGTATGACATGGCCTCATTATGTCGTCCTTCACTCCTTCCTGGTTGCTTATTAAAGCCCCCCCTTGCTATCCCCTACCATTGTATTCACCTCTTGTGCTCTGCAGCCTACACTTGATGCAATATCCTTTCTTTTTGATATTATTGTGATCTAATAAAGGTTACCTTCGTTCTCGCTAAAATTACTTTCTTGGCAGGTTCCTCCGAAGTTATACATGAAACTGAAACGAGGAGGCAATTTTGTGCTTGTGGTCAGTCATCTTTGACCATATCTTGCATATGTTTCCAACCTTAGTAGCAGGATCCTTCTAAAATGAGTGCGCTCCCTAGACGGGAACACGCTCCCATCCAGGTGGGAACTCGCTCCTAAATAGGATGGAGCTTCCACACCAATCTTGAAGATGAAATTCTCACTTCTCTTTCCAAATATATGGAAAGAAGAAGAAAGAGAAAAAAGAAGGAAGAGAGATTTAGGATTCTCTCTTTCTCGTCTTGTATTCTACTAATTATTTACGTGTTTAGTCTATATATTTGGCATGAAAAATCTATTGAGATGTCATTTCTCACTCATGTTTACAAATATGTATAAATTTATGCATATACATATTTATTCATTAGATATCACCTCGCCGCTCCCAACCTAGGGAGCTTCTACATAGCTCCTCGGCCCCGGCCCCGCTCCGTGCAAAGTTTCCAACTGCATTTTACTGTGGAAAACTTGACTGCTGTGGTTTTAAGGTTGGCTGTTTTGCGTTGATTATAAGAGATGCGTGGGGCATGATGCTGTAAAATTATTCTGATTGCAACCATTTGAAAAACAGTTAAGAATGTGCAGTCTTTTTTTATCTTCGAATATGTGCTACCTTTATTATCTTGTGCAGATTATAAAATGCAATGTGCTCTTTATAATGTTACCGGTACTAATGTAGTTCAAGAAGGGACACGGGGTGGTTATGTTGCATGGTAGAAGTGGACTATTGGAAAACTTTCTGTAAGAGAGACAATGAGAGTCAAAATTTTGCATGGTAGAAAGTAAAGATTTGATGCAAATGTGTTTTGTTCCATCATTTAAATCTCATTGTACTGTTTTCTCTTCTTCAAAAAACTTCTTCTTTCCATGAAAGATAAAACATGGGTAATTTTTGCTTATCTTATCAGAAAGTACAGTTCAGCTCATGTTAGACAGGTAAAATGATTATCAACAAATTAGGCAACTAGAATGGACTTCAACGTGATTGGAAGATTCTAATAGTTCTTCATCAATTAAAAGTACTCAAATGAATATGCCATGGGACGTCTAAAATTGCCCCTTTAGAGGCATAGTAGATGAACAATGAATTATCCTAGTTTGCCAATGGGAGTGTTAAAGGGAAATGTGGAATGTAGTCTCGAAATTTTATGGAAGATGGAGGCGCTAGGGGATACAAGACCCTAATAGAATGTTTAAGAACATTCAGTTGGAAATATTAAGTGTTAGCATACATAAACATATTTCGAGATTAGATACGTGAGCAAGAGAAAAGTGTAGAAATTATGAGAACTGATTCTCTAGGGACTTTCCCCCGTACTCTTTAAGGGTTGCCAACAAGTTTCTTTATTATGTTACTGCGACAGGTGAGAAACATCTCTGGAACTTTTCTTAAGAGTTCGCTAAAAAATTTCGTTACACGTCATCTCCTTTCTACAAAACAAATTTCCTCATGGGACGGCTTTCTCCTCTAAGTGACTTTCTTGTTAACTATACGATATACATCCACAGTCCCATGTTACTATCATATAATCAGGGACGGAGCCACGATTAACTGGCAGGGGGGGTGTCAAGTACCTAGAATAGATGTAGTGTTTTTTTGTAAATGAGAATTTAGTGACTACATCAAAATGCTAAACAAAAAGTAGACATCTATTCATTACACATATATATGAAACTTAGGAAACAAAAACTAACCTCTATTATAATTAACTTTGAATTGTTAATGCAAGACTCAATCATGATTTCCTAAGCTTAGAAGTTAGCAATATAAAATTTGAGAAATAAAATTAGAAAAAAAGTTACAGTCGAACCTGTTATTTTGATTTTTCTCGTAGTAAAAAAGTCTGTTTTATTTTTGTATGGGAGAGAGAAAATAAGGTTGTGAAGGGTAGGGGCAAAACTTATTTTATGAGACCCTTAGGGGCAAGTGATTATTAAATGTGGGGTCAAAACTATAAAAACAACAACAATTATTATACATAAGCTTTGTGTATTTTCCAACTCAGTTCGGTGGGGTCAATTGAACCCACTAGCTCAATGCTCCCTCTGCCGTTAAATACAATAAGCTTCATATTATATGGTCTTTGCTGTAAACTATTGCATCATGCTGAAAAGGTACAAACTGAAAAGGCATTTTTAACCATATATATTAACGGAAGGAACCCATAAACATGAGAAGGTTTGATCTCTTTCATCAACTGCAAATATAGACTGTGAAATGACTCGGTTGAGGCAGGTGCAATTTGGGATTGTAGCTGATTTGTTCCTGAGGTTAATATACTTTCTGTCTTTTTTTCTAATAGGCCTCACAGGCTCACATCCTTTTGTATTGCACATGTTTCCATGGCTTTGTTTCCAACGATTCAATTGTCACAGGAAATACTTCATTCAGGATTAGATATTACAAAATGGACTTTTGTAATATAAAGAACTCTGCAGTTACAGGTTGAGTGCGAAATTAGAAAATTAAGTACATAATCATGGCATAGTTTTTATAATCGTCTGTTTCATTGAATAGTCTTATTTTGTAGTCACTGAAGACAGTTTGGACTTTTTTTTGGACCATTTACTTTATATTACTGAATACTGTTCTTATTCTGTTTATCACTGGAAAATGCATGTCATGGTTCGAGAGCCAAATAAACCTGCTAATGTTTGGTAAATTGTTTTCTGTTAAACGTCCCTGATTCTTGTTGAAACCATCTAATTAGATTATGTAATGTAATTCCAAGTGGTTCCAATTTAGTGCTTATTGGTTCTACTCTATATCCATCCACCCAGTAGTTATTTGAAAGACTTGGTAGGCTGAGTTTCCACTAAGGTATTTTTGGTATTCTTCGACTACAAGTTGTCAAATCAGTCATTATCCTCACATATATGAATTGATTTGATAACTTGTAGTCCAAGAATACCGAAAATACCAAAAATAACGTAGTGGAAACTCGCCCTAAGGAGGCCACCACAAGGATTTGTGCGCTTGAGTGCAACCTTTTATGTATTCACTTTTTAATTGTCAATGAAAAGGAAAAAAGGTGATCTGCATGTTATTTGGTGCTTGAAAAGATAACCAAATTACCAAAGTTGGTCTGTTACCAATCAGTAATTCCAATTTACTTTGATGGTTGCTTTATGTATTGCAATTTCTGTTGTGTTACGCATTAAGGGGGAAATGAGGGGTGGGGCCAGGTCCTATTTACCAGCTCTACCAGAAGATAGGGTCATTTTTGGCTCCATTTCAGTGCCAGAAAGCCCAACGGAAAACCTTTCACTGTGCGCCACATGATTCTTTCGCGGGGATGTGAAACTGTTGTGAATCTCCAGTTTTTTCGAAGTAGGGATGTGAAACTTCGTAGGCTAATCTCTTTTGTTTCGGCTGGTAGCTAAAAAAAGTCCTATTTTCCCTTCAGTTATTCATCGTAGAACTCTTATGCTGCTTCAGTGACCTGCCTATGATTATTGAGGTTTTGTGATTCTAAAGTGGCTGCCATTCTCTATTAGCGATGCTAGTAGCCTCATTGTGGGTGTTGAATAGCTTGAAGTATATTGTTCGGTCCATTTCTTAAGTGCTTAAGCTTTTGGATTATTGGTTACTTAATATGGTACCAGAGCTCAGGTTAGGAGAGTTCTTGGGTTCAAGTGTTGTCATTTGCATTTGTTTCCTGTTTGCATTCTCCTCCTTGCCTTCAATTATGTTTCACTCTATTTATAAAATTTTCGATCACCACGTGCAAGACCTTCTTCTTGCACGTGAGGGATAATGTTGAATAACTTGATATACATTATTGGGGTCTATTTCTTAACAACTTAGGGTTTTGGGGTAATTAGTAACTTAACAGTTGGACTCCGAACATTTGCATTTTGTTAGATATTGTTCTGGGAGGTGAAGTATAGTTTCCATCAAGAAGTTCTAATAGATTTTCATTTCCGTAAAAGGGCATCCATGGTTCCTTTTACAACAATCATGTTCGTACACCAACATATTTGGGAGATAGACTTTTGATTCAATATTTTTTGTGGCTGCAGAATAGTATTAATCACAAAAAGAATAAACAAGGCAAAAGAAAAAGGAAAAATCTCGGTTTAAGATTAAGCCTTCACATCATCATTACTTATTTTTTTGATCGGCATCTTCACTTCAGTACTTTCCTGCTGAATCAGATCCATTATAAGAAAAAGTATGATAAGTCTTAAGTCACTGTGACTCTGGGATAACCATCGCCGAAGCACTACGGTACGGTATTATTACTAGTATTATGCAAAGCTAGTGTTGAAGTGCTTTTTCTCATGGATTGACTGAAATTTGCATATTTTTATTTTGAGAAGCACAATTATTTTAGAAATATTGATCTAATCTTATGGAGATTGATGCTTTTTTGCAGCCAATAAAATGTTATCACAACCTACTGGAAATGATCTTAACCACAGGCTCAGTGGGCTAGTCAGTGCTCCATTGAATGGTTGCTCCATGTGAGTACTATGAAACAAAATCCAACTTTTTAGTACATGTTTATTTGATTGTACTCACATTTTGCTATCCCTCTCAGCTTCCATTCATTTTGTGCTCCAGTGATTGAATGGACATCTTTTCAATCTTCTTTTGTGCTTTGTTTTCTACTTTGTAATTTGTACTACTATGATTGGGATCTTCTATAGCATATCGTGTAAACTAGATGTATTATTTATGCCCACTACGCCTTGAGCTGTGATATGTTGACTCAGCTGATCTACTGAGGAGTATGTCAAATTCAGAGTCCATTTGTCACATTGTCTTCTCTATGACCTCTTCTGTAAATAAGCTTTTTCTGGCTATTTGGTGGTTTAATAAATTGGTTATATCATGCATGATAATAATTTGATTCGCTGAATCCGTGACCTGGGAAGGCTAATTCACAAGCGAATTACGTGTTGCAATTGGACTTTGCTATATCTCTGTTTCAAAACAGAGCACGGCTTTCCTAAAGACTAGAATGTAATAACTAAAAGTCTAGGGAGTGGAGTTTTAGCGTGAAAAACATTGTAAAACTGGTTGTTCAGCTCATAGAAATGTGTTTTGTGTGAAAAGTTGAAGAATTATATGTTGTTTTATTTGATGTTAATCGTTTGAAAGAAGTGCATTCTGATTTTGTGATATGTATAAGCTTACCACGATTTAGCGCATGTGGCGTCCCATGTTTCTGTTACCATACCTCGTACGGGAAGGATCCGAGGTCCAAGTAACATACGTCTGAATGTTGCTTTTCATGTTATTTGTCAGGTTGCTGGATTCTGGGTATGCACCATAATCTCATGGAAAGTTAATAGGAAATAATGCAAGCTACAATACTAAGGTATGTACAATTATACCACTCCAGTACTACATCTTTTCTAGGTGCTAAACTGGGTTGTGACCATCTCCCCCCAAGTGATGACCGAATTCGTACCTTTTGAGGGACAGAGTTCAAGCCCATCACCTATTTCTCACTATTATGGAGAAAGAAAAATAAGATTTAACTAATTGCCCGGTAATTACGTATCAAACCTTCCGGTTCAAGTGGTGCAATGCTCACAATTGTTTCTTGCACTGCCGGCGGTGCAGACGAGCTAGCCGCTACAGCCTGGCCACAGCCGACGATCTTCTGGCACGTCTCGATTAGGCAGTGCCGGCAGGTAGGGCAGGAAGAGTGAGAATTGAGCCATTTATCGATGCACCGGGCGTGGAACCCGTGGTTACACTTAGGCAGGACCCTGACTCGCTCCCCAGGCGTGAATTCTGATAAGCAAATCACGCACTCGGTGTCCAACCCTGGTAGTTTCATCCCTGTTGAGTAGTTCACCATTGGAAAAGTCTTCAAGGCCTTTTTCTTGATCCCGGTGTTGGCGAGCCGGGCCGAGGGGTTGTCGCCTGGTTCCGAGGTGACTAAACTGGAGCACCTTAGAGCACACCTAATGATGGAATTTAACCCTAGCGAGCATATTAGGGCACACAAGAGGACCGAAAGGACCATGACGACATTTGCGTCGAAACTGTTGTCTCCCGCTGCGTAGGGTTCCGACGGGTTGTGGCGGTTCTCGGCAGCTGGCGGAGTTGCCGAGGGCGGAGATTGGTAGAGAGGGGTGTTTAGGAGCAATCTTCTCGAGTAAAATTGTGTAAGGCAGTCTTGGAGGAGCTGAGTAGTAGTAGAGGAGGAAGTAGAAGCATACATGATGGTTAAAGTGGTTGGTTACTTGGTTTGAGTATTTGGTCTAAGTTGATACCATTTTTTGGAGTTGGTTGGACAGGGGGATATATATAGAGGGGGGGAAAGTGAAAAAAAGGTTGATTTTTAGTTTTTGAGGTATTATTAAAACTGATCAAAATATTTTTAGAATATTCTGAAGGTCTAAAGCAATCTCTGGGTTTTTAAATATCTCAATTCTGCCACCATTTGGATCCTCCACTATAAATCCTTTTGGAGTTTTAATGGACTTTCTAATCAAATTGGGCCCATCCACTTGCTGGGCAGCAGCCATTGACACGTGGCATTATCATTTGACGTCTTATCCTTCACAATGCCACATCGGGTCCCTCCAGGCACTGTGAAGGCTTCCTGAAGTCCCCAGAGGTTGTGTCCGAAATTATTGGATGTATGCGAGTTTCACCAACTGCATAATATAAGCATATATATTTGCTCAGCAAGAAAAACCAAAAATATTTGCTCAACAAACAAGACCAATTTTTTTATTATTATTAATCTTCATAAGGAAATACAAAGACTAAAAGGAGCAAGGGCACACCGGTATAAAGCCATCCGAGACCTAAAGAAGCCGGAAGGTAAGAAGCTAACCGAAACAACAAAACCAAAATACACCCTATCACTAACACCCAAGACACCTATCGACCCTAAAAACAACCACAAAAACCAAAAAAGGATCACCAAAAGGCTCACCATCAACAAAACAAAACAACACAACCTAAAACTACAAAGAAAGTGGGGCTCCTTCATCCAAATAAAACTACAAAGAAAGTGGGGCTCCTTCATCCAAATAAGAGGAAGCATGATCTTCTTTTTCCTCGAAATGACATCTCTCCCTATCAACAATTTGTTCCTCCTGCATTTCAACAAACTTCCTTAAGTTATAACTTTCCCCCCCTCTAACCTGAAGACCCAACCGAGGACCCACATCCATCGTCTTACGAGCTTCCTTGAATAATATAGAGTTCCTGTTCTAAATGTCATGAGATGACAGAAAATATGAAGAAAGCTCCAAATCTTTGTGTCTCAATTTATCAACCTTGACTCCAAGCTCGGTAAGAATTTTATTCTTTCGGATTTTCCTTTTCGTTCTATTCAATCTCCTTTCCAATTTCTGAATAGCTTTATTAAAAGAACTCATTTCCGAATTGCTAATCCCTTCTTGACTTTCAATACCTAAAAGTCGAGAAATGACTTCCATGGGGACGTCTCCCCAAAGTCCTTAATACCATTGCCAATCCCATGGCCTCGTTTGATTCGTGTATTAATTGTCTGGGATAAGACTAACTGTACCACTTCTTGGCTTATCCCATGTTTGGTTCCCAAATGATGCTCATGATTGTTAATCGCTGTATTATTTTTATCCCTATATGCGGGGTACTAAATAATCCCGCGGGGGGGAGGTGAGATTGAGTGAGATTGACAAAGATGAGATTGTTTACGAAAATATTCGGATGATATTTGAATTGTTCTCAAAAAGTATTTTCAAAATTGTTCTTTTAAAAAAATGATTTACAAAAACAATTAAAAATTTTATAAATGCATTTTCAAAATTTGAAATAATATTTTCTATAAAAAATTTATTAAAAAAATGTTTTCCAAAAAAAAAAAAAATTTTTTTTGGGAAATAATTATTTATCTAAAAAAACTCTATTTATACAAAAAAAAATTCCAAAAAAATAAATATATCTAAAAAAATTATTTGGAAATAATATTTTATAAAAAAAAACTTTTTTAATAAATTATTTTGGAAATAATTATTCGTTTTAAAAAATGATTTTTTAAATTTTTTTCAAAATAAATGTTCTTCAAAAACTGTTTTCCACAAATATTTTTTTTAAAAAAAGATTTTTTTCATTTTTTTAAAAAATAATAATTTTAAAAAAAAAAAATCCCATAAATAATTTCATGCGAATCAAACATGGGATTGGGTAGCTTAGGGATGAAATTAATACCACGATAAATAATCCGGGACTATCAATTCCAGGATTATTAATCTCACCTATTTCAATCCGCGAATCAAACGAGGCCTTAAGGTTTTGACTTTCTTCCGACCTTGTCAACAATTCCTCATTTCCAATGCCATCAGTACGAAGATCGACACCTGAGGGATAGGACTTGTAATAGATTGGCTCTCATTTTGTCTCACTCTATCACTATGGCCCGATCCATCGTGATGAATATCCACAGATTCCAAAGCATCTTCAGCCTCATTTAATTCAGAATTCTTACAGCTGAAGTAATCTCTTCCTCTGCATTTACATTCACAAGCAGCCCTCATCAAGTTATTAACCACAACTTGCTCTTCCACTACCCTGATCAGATACACCTTACCATTAGCCTCTAAATTGATCTCTTGGTTGATAAAACCGTAGGACTTGGTAGAGATTTGCACTTTTCCAGAAGAGAGCGATAGCTTTTTTGAAGTTGCTTCAATAAGAGTAATCGGTTCTCCCCAAATTCTGCCAATGTTAAAGAAAGTATCTGGATTCCACAAATGCCAAGGCACCTCATAGCAGTTAATCCAATATTACGAGAAGCTTCAACAGCCAAATCAGGATTCGATTGTCTAAAATCCTCAAAGAAATTCCCCAACCAGTGCACTCAATCCTAGACTTCATATCCAAAATAGAGGAAAAAGTAAGCACCACATAGTTACCTCCCATTGACTGTATAAGAATATCAAATACACCCTCGCTAATGACACATCCTCGTATAGGAAGGTAACTTAGCAATGATGCTACGAGAAAGCCATTCATCATTGTTAGCAATGGATTCATCCTTGGCTTTAATAGAAATCCTCAAAGAAGGCTTTAGTAGTGTTTTTAAAATAAAAAAAAAATTATTATTTATTCTTCATATCGGCAAAGGCTCAAGTAGTGTTGCAACACACGCACGAAAAAATTGAGAATAGGAACCTTTTTTCGGACTTGGCAAGATAGTGTTGGAGATACTATCAATGTTACTAGTTTTCTCTCACCCTAAAAGAATGAGAATTCTTCAGATCTCTTGGAACAATAACTCAGTACATTGTGGTATTTCAGGAGCAATAACATTAGGACCCGGAAACCCTGTAGCGCACTTAAAGTGCTGCACCATGCAGCGCAACATCTCAGCCTTGCAAAAGTGTTTACAACAGTAGGGGTTTAAATAAAACTCTTCCATGGAAAAGTCTCCTCTCCCCTGGAATTTTTTTTTTTTAAAATCCGGACTGTCAGAAAATACTTTTGAAGGGTTCAGATATACGCTGCATAGTGCGTTATAGGGTGCCCGCTTCCATAACGTTACTAGTTATGCTCCGAGTGTATTGCGTTTATTTTTTCTTGAATCGTATGTACCACTTGTGTTTATTTTTTATGCTTATATAGTACTTTCATTTCTACCTCTCCCAATTCTCGTGCTAAATGACCTAAATGACAGCAATTAAAAAACCAATGACAAATAATTAGAAACATTATCACAAATTAGAAGCAACTTGTCCCCCTTGCACAACTCCTTTTCCACCTTTTTTATTTTAATTTTTATTGTTTGTTTGTTGTTCAATGAAATACCGTTGGCTCAAAGCCCTTTTAGTAATCTAATTGAAATCTAACACTGTCAAGTGGATTAGCTTATTTACGTAGCATTATCCATAAGATCTTCATATATTCCTTGGTAATTTTAAAAAGGAAGTGGTGGTTGAGAGAATCCTTTAAAAAATAAATATATGCATTTGTATCTATCCAAACAATTTGTACTACTCGCAAGGTACTTTCCTACTCTACATATATACTATAGAAAATACCGCCCGAGGTGGTAGTTTGGTGGTCAGTGCGTTACACCTGTAGGGTTTGCATCCCGAGAGGTCACAAGTTCGAGTCATGTTATCAACGCCCCTCGACCCTGCCCCTCTAGTTTCCAGCCTATTGGCCGCTTGCCTCAGGTAGGACGTTCGTTGCTTCCTTTGTGGATCTGCCGCGGTTCTAGGGTTTTTGTGATCACGCTCACTACACCTTTTTAGCGTGGGAAAAAAAAGTACTCCGATACATAGTATATCTTTCGGGGATACTTCTTTTCTCTTTTGCTTTAAGTGCTGTCAGGATAATATACAGGAATTGGGATGGGGATGGGCTAAGTTCGAAGATTTGAACTTGTATTTTAAATGTGGCAGAAATTATTTTTTTATTTGTGGTTAATGAAAGTGTCTAGGGTTCATCCGACAAGTAATTACATGTCCAAATCGTTAAGAAAATATCTGGAGAAGTGAAGAATCAAATTATTATTATTTTTTTGGTAAGGAAGAGTCAAATTACTTACCCTCCTAAAATTTCAGTCCACTACGGAAAGTCATGCAATTCGTGGTGGACTAAAATTTGGGAGGGGGGAGTAATTGCACCAAATACAACCGTTTGTTTTTTAGTGGTTAAAGTTTTGGAGGGGATGAGGGGAATATAATACGAGGGAGATAAGAGATGGATATGGTAGAAGGCGAGATTACTTTATTGGAGTGATTAAAATTTAATCGGTTTGTTCATGTGACAATATGATTTTCCACTCACATATAGCAGGTAATTACATGTCCAAATCGTTAAGGTAATATCTGGAGAAGTGAGAAGTGAAGAATCAAATCATTACTATTATTTTTTGATCAGGAAGAATCAAATTTTAACCCTCCTAAAATTTCAATCCCCACTATAGAAAGTCATGCATTTTTTAATAAGAACTTAATATTTCTATGTCTAGTTTTTAAATTTCTTGCAACAAATTAAAGATCTCAATTAATTTTTGAAATTGATTACAAGCTTTTGGGTAGACTAAAATTGATTACAAGGTTTTGGTAGATAAAATTTGGGATTGTTTTTAATTGTTTTATAAAGGTTTTGAAATCGGGATACATATTATGTATCGTTTTTCTTGTTTTATAAATCGTATCGGGATACGTGTCATGTATTGTAAGATACGTTACCCATAATTAATATACACTAACAAGTATTTATACCTAATAACACAAAAAAAACTAAGTTTTTAAGTTGCAAAATTTCAAGTCTCTCGACTAGGATTTATCATATTGAGGTTTCCTGCTACCTTAGTCAAAGACAGAAAAGAGAATCTCTAATAGCATTCTCCAAAAAGACGATTGAACTATGGTTTTCTTCTATTCAAGATCTACATTGAGGTTGGATGTCTTTCAAATGGTTTGAATGTCACTCAAACGACTTAGGTTACTGTGTTTGAGATTCCACTTTTACAATATTATGTTTGAATTTCTTCCATTAAGAAATTGTAGGATACGTACTGAAACGGGACACACACACACACACACACACACACAAACACAACAAATATCCAATAAGGGCTCCCTTAAATTCTACAGCGCGAGATTTTTTGTTCGGGATCGAATTTCGACGATCCAAACCGTTAGATGTGTTTAAAACGTGTTTTTAAGGTCCAACGCGAGGATTCTTCAAAAAAAAAAAAAAAAACTCGGAAGGGCTTTACCCGAGCCGTTTTCGATAAAATGTATATATGTACATTTTTATCAAAAATTGCTCGGATCAAGCCCTTCCAGGTATTTTTTTTTCGACGAATCCTCGCGTTGGACCTTAAAGACACATTTTAAACACATCTAATGGATCGGATTGTTGAAATTTGATCTTGAACGAAAAATCCCGCACCGTAGCTTATATAAGGGAGCCCTTACTAGAAATGCCTCCTATATATATCGTAGGATACGCCTTTGTATCATAGGATTTCTATACAAAAAGGATACAAGATGTGATACGTATTGTTTTCCTAAGGAGATGATATAAATAGTAAGATACGTATCCTATATCGTAGGATTTTAACAACAATGAGTGCACCAAATACAATAGTTTGTTTGTTAGAGGTTAAAAGTTTTGGAGGGGATGATGGGAATATAATACGAGGGAGATAAGAGGTCGATATGGTAGAAGGCGAAATTACTTTCGGTACTGTTTGATAAAGCTGAAAATTGAAAATTAAGTACTGAAAACTGAATGCTGAATTTGTTAAGCTAATAAACTATTTGATATGTACTGAATTTTAAGCATTGAAAAATAAGTTGTTTGATGTGTCCAAGGAACTGAAATATTAAATTCACTAATTTTCCTACTTTGCTTTTTATACATCCATATTGGAATGCAAAAATCAAATCAATAAATGAAAGAAAAAAACGTATAGTTATTCAAATAAAAAATACACAATATTGACAATATGGCTCGAGGATGGAGTTGTTAATGGTCACAATATATTTGCGATAATGGTGATTATGGCGATTATGGCTCGAGGATAGAGTTGTGGAGTGGTGGCATTTGGTGGTTGGAGTAGTGAAATGGTGGTGGCGGTGGATGAGAGAGGTGATGGTGAGAGTAGTTGTGATGGAGAAGTGATGATGTTGGTGGTCTAGTGGTAGCAGTGGTGGTGGTAATTGTTATGGGAGTGGGGTGGTGGTGGGAGTGGCGAAGTGGTGGTGGGAGTTGTGGTGTGGTAGTGGTGGTAGTATAGGCGGCGAAAGAGTGTTTGTGGTATTGGTGGAGTGGTGATGGAAGTGGCAGAGTAGTGGTGGTATCTAAGTATTGGTGGTAGTGGCGGTGGTGGTGGTGGCGGCATCGTGGTGGTGGTGTAGTGGCGGCAATGGTGGTTGTAGTGGGTAGTGGTGGTAGTGGCAGGATGGTGGCGCGATTGGTGGCGGAGTGGCAGAGTGTTTGTGGGATGGTGGTGGTGGAGTGGTGGTGGAGGCGGCAGGAGAGTATTTGTAGTAGTGGTGATGGTAGTAGAGTAATGGTAGTGTCTGTTGTATTAGTGGCAGTGGCAGTGGTAGTGGTGGTGGTGGAGATCGTGGTGATAGTAGAGTTGTGAAGATGGTGGTGGTGGTAAAGTGGTGGAGGTGGTGATAACAATTATAGTAGTGGTTGTGTCAAGCGTAGTGTTGGAGGAGAGAAATGTTGAATAAAAACACACACAAATTCAATCAAAATTAAGTAGCACAAAGCTACTTAAATTTTTATCAACTTTTAAGCTTCCATTTTAAGAGGCACTTAACGTTTTAAGTAATGAAAAATGTAGTTATCAAACCTAGTTAATCACTTATTACTTAATTCATTCAGTTTTAAATGCTGAATCTTTGTTATCAAACAAGGCATGTAGTACGATTAAAAGTTAATTGGTTTGTTTAGTTTTTATAAAAGAAGAGAGGTGTGCATGCTTGGTTTGTTTTTGTTGGTATACGGGTGTGGATAATGTGGAATGATGTCACATTCCTATTTTGCTCATACTCGATGGTCGTTAAGCCCCACATTGCCACTACTTGAATTCTACGTTTATATAAGGTGTAAACATTGCCCCTATTCATTTTGTTATTATTTTTGTACTGATGAAATTTTTATCAATATGGGAAGTTTGTATGTCGACATCCTCACACCATTCACTGATTTGCAATACTTCGATTTTGTAAGCACGCGTGTTTATTTATTTATTTTTGAATAATGAAACCAAACATATTTATTGTTTCAAAAGGGCCTAAATTACCATTATTTTACTATTCATTCACTACCAATAAATAGACACACATGCGCTAGGGGTATCCTGAGGGGTATTTTGGTAATCATGCAACCGGATATAATTTGGACAGGTCTAGGGATACACCGAATATTCTTACACCCGAATTTCTATATATATTAGCCCATCTCAAACAAGCCGGATATAATTTGGACAGGTCTAGGGATATTCAAAGCTTATATATTCATCTCCAGCGGCATTATTTTACCCGGGGCGGAACAAAACACACAAACACCGAATATTCTTACCCAAAATTTCTATATCCGCCAATCTCATATTCCGGGTCTCTATAGCCCCTCTCAAACAAGCCGGATATAATTTGGACAGGTTTAGGGATATTCAAAGCTTATATATTCATCTCCAGCGGCATTATTTTATCCGAGGCATAACAAAATACACAAACACCGAATATTCTTACACCCGAATTTCTATATCCGCCAATTTCATATTCCGGGTCTCTATAGCCCCTCTCAAACCAAGTAGATATAATTTGGACAAGTCTAGGGATATTCAAAGCTTATATATTCATCTCCAGCGGCATTATTTTACCCGGGGTGAAACAAAACACACAAACACCGAATATTCTTACACCCGAATTTCTATATCCGCCAATTTCATATTCCGGGTCTCTATAGCCCCTCTCAAACCAGGTAGATATAATTTGGACAGGTCTAGGGATATTCAAAGCTTATATATTCATCAAAACACACAAACACCGAATATTCTTACACCCGAATTTCTATATCCGCCAATCTCATATTCGAGGTCTCTATGACCCCTCTCAAACAAGCCGTCACAAACACTAGGCATACCCAAAGTTGAGGTTGTAATTTACAATCATGTAGTTGGTGCTATCTTCTTCTTTGTGGGCTGGACTACACTAGCTGAAACTAGTTGCCCCGGGGGACCCACATGGCCCCATTGAGAGAGTCATCTGAAAAGGGTGGGATTAATTATTTAATTAACGAATGAAATGCACGTGCTTGTTTATTAGTGGAACTGCTAACTCCTGTGGGTCAATCAAATAGAAATACGAAAAAGCATATAGCAAAGAGTACAAAGAGTACTTTGTAACGAGGAGCCAATTATCTCCAAATTACAAATTGGAGCGCACCTTAAGTGCATTTAATTGGTAGATAACCTATTTGTTGGTCCTCTGTAAAGCTAAAAATAATTGAGCATAGACGAGTAGTAGAGTGTTTGAGTTCAATTCAATTACTGTTTAAGGGAAACGGAAAATGAAACTTCAGGCTTAGTTTACATGCATCTCGTCCAAAAGAGAGGAAAGAAACTCATCGGTTTGACAGTATGATAGAGAAAAGTAAAGAATGCTCATGTTGCTAACGAGCTTCATCGTTGTCTGTGAGCTTGGCCCGAATATTTTATGGGCCTAAAAATTTAGGTTGAGATTGTGTTTCAAACAAATAAATTGAGTTGAAACGAGAACGCAAGCCGAGCTCAGGTTGGTACAGGAAAGTTTGGTTTGTTTAAAGAGTGTTGCTACTGTGCGCAACCTTAAAAAATTACTCCATATGAGATTTTTTGACTCAAAATATGAGATTTTGTGGCACTAAATATGAGATTTTGTGGCTCTAAATACAAAGTGCATATGATATGCACACTCATATGAATAGTCACAAAATCTCATATATGTCCACAAAATATCATATTTGGAGCCACACAATCTCATATTTGGACCCATTCGGATTGCTACAGTAATTGTTACAGTAATGCTACAGTGCCACAATCTCATATTTGGAGCCACAAAATCTCATATATTTCCAGAAAATCTCATATTTGGTGCCACAAAATCTCATATTTTGGAGCCACAAAATCTCATATTTGGTGCCACAAAATCTCATATTTTGGAGCCACAAAAATCTCATATTTGGTGCCACAAAATCTCATATTTGGTGCCACAAAATCTCATATTTGGAGCCACAAAATCTCATATTTCCGTATGGGGTGCATACCATGTGCCATATCATATTTGGAGCCACAAAATCTCATATTTGGTGCCACAAAATCTCATATTCTCTCATATTTGGTGCCACAAAATCTCATATGCGGGGGGTGCACATTGTAGCTTCCCTCTTGTTTAAAACCCTAGTAGGAGGGTGTTGAAAGGTAGATGTTTCTGGCTTTCTAGCTCACAAGTATTAAAGATTGTATCAAACGGTCAGACTCAGACTCAGACTAAAAAATAATACCATAGCAACGGTAATACCCAAGGTTCCAAACTCATTCATCGTACCATGGCACCAGTATGACTCGAACTCGGACATCATGCTCGATAATTGAACATCTCAATCGTAAGACTAACCTGTTCCTTCCAATAAGTCTACTTTTACACCCTCTCGCTTGCACCCCATTGTGTGGGGCGTACTTTGGGGTCTCACACGAATGATCGAAGCCGCTCGATTTGTTTAGAATTGATGTGACAGGCCACAAATTTAGAGAAAACAAAACAACAAACGAAAATCAAGGACACAAGATTTATGTGGTTCCCCCACAAGCACGAAGCTCTAGAGGTAAGTCCAAGGACGAAGAACAAGAGAGGATTCACTATGAACGGGGAGAAATACACTGAGCCGGCTATACACGTAACTCTCAGTTGAAGGACCCAATAGATATCTAGGGACAAATCTCTGAGGAGCTACCTACAGTGTATCAAACATCTCAAGAACACAAAAGAGACACACAAAACCCTAATATCCAATCCCATGTATTAAAGACTATCAATGGAACAACCAAGAAACCCTAACACTACGGGGAACCCCATGGGGGCTCCCTCAAAGGGATTCATTCAAGAAGACCAAACCCTAGGAGGCCATAAGGCTCCTATTTATAAGAAAGTATAGAAAATAAGGTTAAAACTCTCAAAAACGCGCAACCACGCTTATTCTGTACCGAAGTTGGTCAAAACCGCCCGGGCGGGTTTGAGTTTGATTCCCGCCCAGGCGGGATTTCCAGAAATTCACCCGAAGACTAAATCTGCCATACCCGCCCGGGCTGTTTTTCCAGAAACACATCATTTATTGGAAAATATAAAGATATATATCCAATTGGGTGACTCAACACTTACAAGACTTAACATTTTAAGTAGATATGAGTCATTTAATGTAAATTGAGCCCAATGAATGTGGTGGACTCTGTGGATACTCCCCAGAAGTTTGGGCCATGTGCACGCCAACGCATCGAAAGCGATGGCGGGATCGATGCATTGTACAAACTCCCAACAAGAATGTCATTTGTAAAGGTTCCTGAAAAAAATAAGCTTAGTCAGATATCGGTAAATGCTTGATAAGTTTGTCAAAGTTTTGGCCCTTTCAATTCAGGAACTAAAACTTGAATAAATTCAATCGAGCCTTTACCGGTGTCTGACTGAGCTGATTTTTCACAAAGACCGTTAAAGAAATATTCTAAACAAATTGAGCGGCTCCGATCATTCGTGTGAGACCCTGATGTAGGTGAAGGGTTGCAAATGAGCTGAGCTGCTCGTGAGTAGCTCGCGGCTCGGCTCGTTTACTAATCTCGTTTAAGGAGGCTCGTTAAGTAAATTAGTTTGACTCGGCTCGTTAAGGGCTCGACTCGTTCGCAACCGAGCTCGAGCTCGAGTTTTGGACTCGTTGAGCAAACAAGCCAAGCTTGAACACTACAAAGCTCGGCTCGGCTCGGCTCATTTGCAGCCCTACGGCGTAAGTCCCACACAATGAGGTGTGAGCGAGAGAGTGTGAGAGTAGACTTATTCTTTTCCATTCGATCCCCCATAAGTATCCTCTCACCTCACAACTATGGAGGCTTAGATCATGGGTTTAAACCACTACAAGTACTTCTAGTGATGTCAATTATTTATTCCATTATTGTATTTTGTGTACTTTTACACTTATAATTTGTTTCTTTATTTGATTATTAATTATTTTATCAGAAGATGAGTGGGCGGAGCAGTAAAGTGGGCATGCAAATTGGGAGAAAGGGGAACACCTAGAGGCCAACTGGATGTGATCAATCAATGATCAACAAGCTTTTAGAGGATTAGAGGCCCTTCCAACCATAATTCAAATTTTATACTCATTCTTTTCCATTCCATAAGAATAATTGATATCATTACAAAAAGTTGGGGGCAATTTTGTGAAGGAGATGGCTTCTCTCAAGTGGTGCGCACCTCAAGTTGAGGTTTCTTTGGGTTCTTTCCGGACTCGCAACGATAAATGGAATTGTTCACTTTTTAAATCTCGCCGTGACCATGAGCCATGCCAAAAATCCTATTGAATTGAAAGGTTTGATTTCAGAGTTCATTTATGTTAGGGGGAAAAAAAATATTGCAACACACTTGATTAGAATCCATTTATCACAAAACAAATGTATTCTGAAACAATACATATTGATACTTGATCAATATGATTTTTGGTATGACTCATGGTCAGAACGAGGCTTAAAAAGTGAACGACTAACGATCATCTTTGGATGCCTAGGTAAGACCACGTAAACCTCAACCCTAACCCTAACGTGCAGTCCACTTGAGAGAAGCTCTCCTTTTGGAACAGAGAGACTATTACCCCTTCCATCTCTTTTTAGTGTGTTGCTTTGTAAATTCAATTTATTAATAATACATCATTATTACAACTTTTATATCAACTTTTACCTCTACTTTACACATTTCACATCAACTTTTACCCTCACTTTCCAATATTATTCTCAACTTTTACCCATTAATAATTATAAAGGCAAAATAATACAAATTTTTACCTATTAATTTTTCAAAACATACACTTATTAATGGACAACTCAAAATGGAATACTGGATAATAAAAAAGGGACGGAGTGAGTGTGATACATTCATGTATTCTAAACAAGTGGGTCCCTTGGAGGATTTCTAAGATATTTGCACTTTCCATAGATAAAAGATTAGCCCCACCCATAGGAAATTGTGGTGGGGGCCTAGCAAGCAAGCACTCCATAAAAACACAAGATCATTGGATCTGGTGTCTGTACTCTTTATCTTCAATTTCATTTCGCCATCAGTCAGGATAAATGAACTTTAACTTTAGAGGCTGCTAAATATTATTTTGAACCTTGCTTTGGCAACTACCAGCTAACAGTTTCCACACATGGTTTCAATCCTTTTTGGCTCAATTATTTGGGGTTAACAGAACCACAATTTTGGAACATTCCAGCTCTAGCTAAAGACTCCATGACCATGAATAAAGGTTCATTTTGAAAAGTTCATGTTCATATGTGTAAATTCATCTTGAATCCACCGCGGATTATATCATAAACCATTTGTGATTCGCTTGATCCTATTACAAGGTCCGATGAATTTGTTAATATTGGGTATTTCTCAATCCAATTGACTGTGTTACGTTTTCCTCTACACAAGGAGTGGGATTCCTTAATTTTCTCATTTTCGCATGTGGACGCACTTTTCATGCGGTTTTTTACTGTGGACATAGGCTTCATGTCAAACCACATAAATTGTTTGTGTTCATTGTGTGATTGTGCTTTCCTTTCTACTCATTTTGGTTTCTAATATGCTACTTACATTTATCTCTAATTGTGTGTTTGTGTGTTCAATTCATTTTCATCTCACTTGTCAAAGTTATTTCAATAATTAATGTGCCTTATTCCCATGTTCCTTCTTTATTAATAGTCGGGTGTTTGTCGCGCATGGTATTAAAAGAGAGGAACTTGATAACTCGGGACTATATTATGAAATAGTGCCTCATATGTGTACCACCTAGAGGGTGGTATTATCTAGTCTCGCCCATCTGGATTAGATTCACTCCATATTCAACGGTGAAAAATACTCACATCAACTTTATCCCTATCTAACCAAACAAAGTACAACTAATCTCAGTATTTATATAATGACATCTGTTATTCCGTGGACCTCACTTGTACCTTCTGTCTCTATCCTTAATCCCACCATATCTAATCCTTCCAAAAAATAATCTAACAATCAAATGTGAACTATAGTTAATAGCTTCCCCACTCCACCCACAAAAGACTCCTTCGCATATGAAGAATAAACACAAGAGGTGTTTTTCATTCAAATGAATCTTTGAACAGTTCAATATGAAGAATAAACATAAGAGGTATTTCTTACAACAATGGCTCTTCAACTCCTTCGCGAAGGCGAAAGCGCGCATTCTGGTTTCGCATAATCGCATACGATATAAAACATCGCAACAGTTCACACGGGACTTCATCTCGTCATTAATTAAGTCTCCTACTAGTGGATGATAGGACTAACCCCCAAAATATTAGTCGAGCGAAAGCTGAGCACAAAACATTCTCAGGTCCGGCTGTGGGGTCCCAAGGTGGTATTGGGACACCGGTGTCTCAGTTTTACTTACCACGAACACTAATCTACAAATTATAAAAACATATTACACTTACCATATAGACATAAACACACAATTTACTTACCTCAATTTATGGCCTATACGCGTGGTAAGTAAAGCCTGTGTTTATGGTGAGTAAAGTCTGTGTTCAAACACACCTAGGGGTTGCCCCAGTGGTTAGGGTGAATGCCTGACTTTAGGGGTAGTCCCTTTGGTCAGGTGTTCGATTCCCCACAGGGTGAGTACCTGTGCTAAGCGGGGGGCCGTGACTGGTGTGGGTTGCGCCAGCTCCCTCCGAGGTTTGGGTCGTGCAGTGGGTCCAATTAGTGGCCTATTGTAGGGCTGTTCCTCGGTTATCAAAAAAAAAAAAAAACCCGTGTTCAGGGTAGGTACAATTGTGCGGGAACAGAGCAAAACCACCCTCCTTCTTGTGGTGGTTTTCATCTAATAGCTCAAAGTCATCTATTTTTTATCTAATGACTTAGATTTAGTAGGACACCGGTGTCCCAGTACCACATTGGGGCACCATGGAAATATTCCATAAGGAGTCATAGAAAAGATTAAAAGCTAGCTATATGTAGGTTGTACTTTTGCCTAGGTAGTATATATCCTAAACAAGGGCTATTGCTAAAGCAATATCCTTAACTAGGAAACATATTATGTGGTTGAAGAAAAAGAAATAGCCATAACTTCTGAAAACTGATCATTTGGGAGGTCGGTGGGTGGAGACTTGGACCACTACCAAACCCTAAAGTTGAACACTAGCTAGCTCACCTCAATTTTAATTTGAGCTTTATAGGGTAAAATTTGAGCTTTATAGGGTACGTTTATAAGCTTTTCTAGTTAACTTCTCACTTTTAGGACCTGTGTTTGGATTTTGTTATTAAGGGGACATTAAAAGATGACGAAAAGATGACAAAAGAAATTTTTTTATGGAACTAAGTTTTTTATTTTTTACAGAATTTTCCTTTATGAGTTCCGTACAAATTTATGAACCAAATCGAGGTTTTAAATGATGGTATCGGGATACGTGACGGTAACGGTTGTGGTGGAGTACAGAAGGATACATAACGAGAATCGGTCGGAGCAGTCGTGAATATTTAAAAATCATTTTTATCAAAAGAAAAATAATGCGAATTAGTGCCGAAATCACCCATAAAGATTGAGTATATGTCGTCAACCGGTTTGTGAATCTAAATGGATTGATACATAACAAAAACCGGCTGATATGCGTGTGATTTTCCTTGGAATGTAACGACATCGAAAGGCTAAAAATATAATAAGTAAAGGCCGATATTAAAATCTTGAACCAAATAGACCCCAATGGAATTGTAGTTGGAGGATAAGGAAATTATTCGGACACTTGTGGTCTGTGACCTTTAGCCCTTCCCACGCCTTTGTGTGGGGTGAAGTGGCCCTAGAGACAAATTGCCATGGTAGGGCCGGCCCTAAAGTGAAGCTGGAGATGCAACCGCTTCGGGCCTACTAATTTTAAGCAAGAAGTGGGACCCATTTTCCATAAAACACAAAAAAAATGTTATACACAACCCATTCCGGACAACACCACAATTGGAGTATTGTCGTGCGTGGTTTTTGTGAACTCTTTAAATCAAGAAGGCCCTTCGTTGAATCCTAGGATTTTAAGATTTTACGATCCATAGTCCACGATAACAGACCACAAAAAAAGTTGTACAAACAATGATAGACCCAAAAATATGCCACATGTGACGACCTCGAAACAGTCTGCACGTGAAGAGGGATGTTAAGAAATTACAATCACACATCATTGAACGATATGAAATGGGAGATCACTTAACGATATGAGTCTCCCATATTGTGGTCATAGAAAATAACTGACTGAGATAAACCAATTACTATGTTTTATTTGAATCCGTATGGGCACTTAAAACTGAAAACATCCTCTCAATAATTGTGCAGTTATGTCAATTTTCATCAACAGTAAAGCCATCGTTTGATCATTGATTCGAGAATTTTAAAACATCCTCTCAGAATGTCGTTGTCCAAAGATTGTACTAAGTCACTTGTTTGTTTTTCCCTCACCACTTTACTGCCACAAAACTCACTTTTAGAATCTGGTGGTACCGTGGTTTTAGAGGTAAGCTGTTTGTTACAGAGAAACAACTATGTGGTTGATGTAAAAACCTACCTTATGAATGTTGGGTAAAAATCTTAATCCAGATTATTGGTTTTTTGGGTACCAAAAATTAGAGTGCTTTAGGTAATAATCTTAATCTAATAATCCATACTATTGACGCCACGTGTCATGTCTAGAACAAAACTCCTTACAATCAGACTATTCGCCAATTTACGAAAATACCCTTCGGGTTTACCAAAAATTCTTACTGGAAGGGGCAGTAATGTAATTTTTACAGAGGAAAGTCAAAGGTAATGTGGGGACCAGTTGAATAATCTGGATTAAGTTTAAGAAAAAACCAAACTGGTTTTTTGGATTATTTGAGAAAAAACCAAAAAACCAATAATCTGGATTAAGTTTTTTACCCAATTTGGCTTAGATCTGATCAGAGAGGTGAATGCATGGCATGAGCCGTCATATCTCATTTAGTCTCGCTATGATAAGAGGAAGGGTCATCTCTCCGCTCAATACAGATTTTTCAACTTCAGATTTTTCCATCTCTAAAGTTTGTGTGAGTATTAAGAAAAAGAGTCAGGAGAGAGAAAACTACTTCCTTTAGGCTATCACGCTCTAAAGAAAATTAGGAGAAATCTTCCGGGTGTCTTTGATTCAACACAATACTCAGAATGAATCCCGGTATGTATATTAAGTTTGTATGATAAATTCCGCATGATGCTTGAAAATACATGATATTCTAGATAATTAAGTTTGATTCAATGATAAGTACTTGATGAGTTCCTCGCTTAGTAGTTGGGTTCAAGTTTTCATACCTGGTTGGTGGGGCTAAAAATTTACTCTTGGCTAGCACGCATTGAAACCTCAATTTTGACCCTGAAGTACAAGGTGCAATCGGATTTCCTAGAGATTGTGATGTGATGTTGAAGATAATATTGTCTAATGGATATGTGGAATAGCCTATCTGCATATTCATTATGGAGACAATCGCACATTCAAGTGGTGTGTGCTAGTACGGCAGTACGCTCAATTTTCGGAGGCATTAATTAAGTAATTTAAGGGAGAGATTATTATTATCAAAAGGTTTTCATTAGCGTAATCAACATAATTATAGACTTTTTTTTTTTTTTGGATAATTCAGCTTGAAATTGAAAGGGGTTAAACGAATGTACAGCTTACAAGGGGCATACCTCAGGGAGGACAAAATGAAAAATAAAGAAAAGAAAAAAAAATACGTACTCCCCGGCACAACCCGCTAGGGTAGGATTAAAATGAACAAAAATCCTACTTATGTAACCTGTTGGTTGATATTTTAGGACTTGATTTGTGGTCCCACATTGACAAAATGGCACCAAGGCCAACTGATGTACGGCACAAAGGCCACAGCAACTTGCACACCTGTGTTCCTCATTTACAAAACCGAGAACATAGAGGCTCTGTTTGGTTAGATAGTTTAGTTTAGTTTAGTTTTGATGATGTCATAACGTGTAACGAGTGGAGAGAGATAGAGAGAGAAATAAGGAAAATGATGATGTCATCAAAACTAAAACTAAACTAAACTAGGAACAAATAGGATTCCCCGGATAATATCTACACACGACTTGGATTCCAACCCTCTTTCATTTCTTCCTCAGCAACTGGATTTTAGCATAAGGTGCCTAGGGTTTTGGGTTGAAGGAGGGCTGGTTTGGCCATGGATTGGGTCATTGGGTGATGGAGGAAAAAAAAATTAGGGTGGAGGATAAGGGTACGGTGTAGGTTAGGATAATTTTAGGCGTAGGTTAGCCTGGTGCAATATTATGATTCAAATCATGTTAGCCATAACACATTTTTTTAAAGTAAAATGGTTTTGGGGTTTAGATCAATTACAACTAGTTATAATTACAAGGGACTTAACATACAAATCAATAAAATTAAAAGTACTTTCTTTTTATTTATATATAAAAAAATCAGGTTCAGAATTTGGGTCGTTACAATAATGGTGGTGTACACATGTTTGTAGGAGTGATTGATCCTGTAACGCCCCCAAAATTTGGGCACGTTAAATAATATTACAGACCATAATAAAGTTTAATCCTTAAACTTCAATACAAATAATAAGGTCTTCAAACACTATATAAATAATAACCGGGGTGGTTCTAGGTCTTCGTCTATTCCTGCGCCGGGTCATTCCCCACTCCGGCAGCACCTCCAGTTCCATAGGACTGGTCTCCACAGTACTGTTCCTGTCCATTTAGATAATCTGACATAATACGTCCGAGTCGCACAGGCAACATCATGGTATTATGCCAGGGTTACACGAATGCAACACCGTGAGCAAAGCCCAGTAGTTCACTACGCTAAACGTCTAAGTAGCAATTCTAGAACAATAAGCTCATAAACAGTATATACAAATTGTGAACAGTAAACAATACAATACATCATGCGTGTCAGTGCGGATCAGAGTAAACATGCGCAAATAACAATATCTCATAACAGTGTCTCGAACTGTGCCACGTGTCATTTTCTCAAAATAATTTCTCGTTCGGTTTCTCGAACTTAACTCATTATCAATCCGTTTTCTCAAAAATCAAACATTTTTCTCATATCGGTGCCTCTCTCGGCATTCTTATTCAAATTTCATTATCTCCCATCACTCCGAAAGTTATTGGTCCGTTTCCGCCTCCTCTCAGTTGACGGTACCAACCTTTTCGCTCGAGGTTTCGGTTATCGTGCATCACCGAACTTAATAGCCTGTTTGCACGGTCTGACCACCCCGCGACTCACACGACACAGTCCCGGCCGTCTTGCATCACCGAACTTAACAGCCTGTTTGCAAGTCCGTTCACCGTGTGTTGTGCACGCTTAGCCCAAACATCCTAGTTCTCTCCGCGAACTGGAGGTGGCGCTTTCGCTGCACTACCGCATTCAAAACCATTCCTCCAAATTCTCTCCGCGAATTTGAGGTGGCAACAAATCATCTCATCTCATCTCATTTCACGAAAATCTCATTTCATTTTCTCAAAAATTTCCTTTCTCATTTCAAAACTCATTTTCGTTCGCATCTCTATTTTCTCATTAACAGTTATTCAATTTCGCGTCCGGTGACATAACGTATCGCGTACGTGCTCGGTGTCACATGCTCAAAATCATGTTCATGCAATAATCCATAATTTTCTCTAAATTCATATCTCATCAAATACACATTTCTCACATAAAATCATGCAATTAAAATATTCCATCTCTCTAAAATATATTGTTTCCTCTAGAAACTTTTCCCACATAAAATCATACATCTCAATACACTAACTTTTCCAAAAATAATATTTTCCAATTCTCTCAAATAAAATATATTTCTCAACCAAAAATCCCATCTCTTTCTTGTCCTCTTTCAAAACCATTTTTATTTCTCTCAAAGAAATAAACTAAACAACTTGCTCTTTCTAAAATAATTAAATACCAACTCCTTTCTAAAAAATTCTTTGTCATAAATTAACTCCACTAATTTATGAATTCTCCAAAATCATTTAATCTCTCTAAAAATATACTCTTTATACTTCTAGAAAAACTCTCTTTTTAATAAACTCCAAATAAAACATATTTTCCTCTATCAAGAAAAATCACAATTTTCTTTCTAGAAAATTTGATCAAATAAACTCACAACTATTTTGGTAAAATCTTTCTAGAAACCATTTATGAAAAACCCTCTCATCATATTTATTAAATAAATCTCCACAATTTCTTACCAAAAATAACCAATAGCATCTCTTTCTAGTAGGAACAATTTCATAAATTACTCCACTTATTTAAGAGCAACACTTCAAACAATCAACTAATGAATTAATCAAACAAGATTAACTAATTCTTCCAAGAAATATTAACATATTAATACTAGAACCTTGTCTAGTGAAAAACAAAACTCAACTTCTAATTAACTTCCAATCACTTCTAATTACCTTCTAATCTCACTAATCCACTTCTAATTTCATGAAGAACTATACCAATTAGAACTTAATAAACAATCTTGTTAATCTTTTAACAAGAAATCCACTTTCTAGACTACTAAGAAACATGCTTAGTAATTAACACATGCATAAATTAACTTAACCAAACTCTAAAATCATGCTTAGAAAATTAATAAGAACAACTTACTAGAACTAAAATTAACTAATTAGAAGAGTAGTTTAGTAAACTACCTTGATTTTCCGGGTGTAAACCGGAAGCCGAAAAGCAATCCTTTGATGTAGAAAACCCTTAATCTTCCTAGCTAACTCACTAATTAACTTAGTAAGTAGCTAATTAGGACTAAAATATGGTGGCTAAAAGGTGGTTAAAGTAGTTGGTTGTTGGGAATTTGGGAGACAATCAAAGAAGGAAAGATAAAAGGTGGCCAAATGAACAAAGTATGGGTGAGCCCTCTCTCCTCCCTCAAAACTTTCGGCCCTCACTCCCTCTCTCTACCGAAAATTCATGCATGAATGGGAGTAAATGGTGCATTAATCTTGCACATGGCAAGTACCAAGGTGGCAAGGCTAGGTCTAGGTGAGAATCTAGGCTAGGAATCTAGGTCCTATGGGTCTAGATGCTTGCTAGATGAACCAAATGGGGTAAATACAATGTAGCTAATGTAAGAACAATAGTGGGGGAAAAATACGCCTCTCGCTGTGTAGGTTTCTGCATGGTCACCTTTGTTACGGGGCGTTTTTAGGAGCTAAATTCACCCAATGAGCATGTAGATGCATTAAATGGCTAAGGGTAGCCCTATCTAGCTACAAATAGGTGGGAATATTCTTCCTTAATTTAGGGAAGTATGTCCCTAGCTTACTTGGAAGCCAAGGCCTAGTTTGGTTAGGCTAGGTTGTGTAGTTTGTGCTCAAATGCATGTATTGTGTGGGTATACGTAGGTTACTCTAAAAATAGCAAGGTTTATTCTAACTAGTTTTGGGTACAAAACCTAGGCTTAGGAAACTTCCCTCAATAGCCCATTACTTGTGCAAGTGTACCAATTCATGCACACACACACACACCACTCTCTCTCTCTCTACCGAGCTCTCTCTCTCGGCTTCTCTCTCTCTCTCTCTCCCCGAGGCTCTCTCTCTCTCTCTCTCTCTAACTTGGTCAATATATCAAGTTCCAATGTGAGGGAACTACACAATGACGCACTATGGTTGGTTGTGTGAAGTAATGGTGGTAGATGAGTAGGTTTCGGGTAATAAGTTCGGTCCCCGGGTGCTACGGTAGTGTAACGGATGTGTTACTCGGTCTCGTACGCCCATAAACATGGCTAGAATTTCCTTTATTTGAATTAAAAGAATTAAAATAATATTTTAATAGAAATTTTATTAAAAATTTTTACAATCCATTTACAATCCATAATTCGTTTAGCTATAGGTAAATTTATACCTATGGCAAAAGTCGAACCTAGGGATGACGACGAGGCGGGGTAGATTTTTTCATACCCGACCCGACCCTCAAAGTACCACGAGGCCCCAAGTCCTCCCCAAATTGTGACCGGGCCGGGTAATGTGTAGGTACTTCTGTTCCCATCCGAGTTTTTATAAGTAAAAACATTCTGGGTCAGGGTTGGACCGGGTACGGGTAACATCATCCCGAAACTTATTCGGCCCTGATCCGAGTTTTATACAATTCATCACCGAACCCAACGTGGTACCCAAAAGTTGACAGGAACTTGCCCAGATAAGGTTGGAGTTGGGGCAGGTTATGGGCCAATCGCCAAGCCTTGTCTATTAATTCAATTATAGTGATGCCGCATTAGTAATTTTGGTGTGACATTAGAGAATTTTGGGTGAGGCAGTAATAAATGGAATTGGTCCGAGATAAAATCAGGACCATTGATTGATCGATCAACGGTTCGGATGCTGTAGTGCTGCTCCGCATTACAGGATCCCCGAATCTGTAAAAAAATGCAGCATGCCCATTTGGTTGTACCCTTTCTTGTCAAGGGGAGGTCTGGGATTTGAGTCTATAGAGAGACATCAAACCCTCATTGGTTGTTTAACCAATTAACTAACTTCCCCACCCCCATTGATGTATATCGTATGACCAAAAAAAAAAAAAAAGGAGTTGGTTAATTACTCTAGAAAATTAAATAAATTTGTTTGATGAGTGCTTTAATTTGTTATCCGAAAAATGCAAAAAAAGAAAAACCTTTTTCTATAAATGTTTCATATATGATGGTAAATATCCATGAATAAGACGAGTGAAAATGTGCTTTGCTTAGTTTGCTTCCTTCGAATGAAGATCTTCACACCATGCTTGAAGGCAAATTTTAAAAACGTTCCTTAACTTTCAGCCAATTCTTAAAAAAACACATGGATTTCAGCCGTCAACAAAACAACACCCGAATTTTATATTTCGTCAACAAAAAAGCCCATGCCGTCTCATTCTGTTAATGTTTTTGACAGAGGGAGTTAACAATGGTTAACTCTAGTAGCCCTACCTACATTTGAAATGGATCGACCAAACAAACACACTACACGCACAAATAAAACGAAACAAAGAACACAAACAATTTTGCGTGGTTCCCCAAAATCGGGTACGTCCACGGGAGAGAGCACTTTCACTATATTGGATGAGATACAATGAGATAAAAATACCCAACCCAATCCCACACTCACTAGTATTTTTATCTCTCACACACTCACCAATATTGTCTCACAATCTCTCTAAACACACACTATTTTCTTCACACAAACACTGCCGTGACACTTTTTCTACGCACACACATTGGTACACATGCACTGCCTTTATACAAGGCATGGTAGACTCTAGAAAATTCCCAAAAACATCTTCAACAAAATGGCCTTGGAACTATGCACAGCCGAACCATGAAAAATCAAACCCAATTGATTAACTTCTGCGTAAAGCACCACCACGCCATATTAATGTTCCACCGAACCCATTTCCCATGCAAAACTAATTGCATTTGTTTCTTTTCCTTTTCCAAAGGCCTCATTTAACTTGGGAAAAAATCTCAACAACATTTTGGTTGTGCATTTTCTAAAAATATGGCCTAAGATGTACCCAAGAACGATCCAACCCGTTAATTATTTTCCAAATCATTTTTCGAACTAACCTCTAAAAATTCAACTCAATCGGACACATGTAAGTGTTTGATCGAATCATCTAGTTTTTCATTCAAAATTCAGGATATTATAATCTGAATGAAACCTTGAACGATTGGATCAGACACTTACATGTATCCGATTGAGTTGAATTTTTAAAGGTTAACTCAAAAAAGTATTTCAAATATAATCAACAGTTCGGATTGTACATGTGGGACCTTGGAATGAAACCCACACATGATTACCACCTTAACATTACCAGTCAACCTCCACAGCACCATCATAGACCACTGAGTTATCTGAGAGAGAGAGAGAGAGAGAGAGAGAGAGAGAGAGAGAGAGAGAGAGGGGGAGAAGAATGAACTTTTACAGTTATAAAAATTAAATTTTTTTTTAACAGAACCCATCCTTGATTCCGACGAACCGCATTACTTTCTTCCCTACCGAGAGAATCAACGTTGAGTTTTGTCCGGGTTTCGACAAAAAAAAACCAATTTTAACATTTACACGTGGCAAATAAATTGGTTTTACAAAAAAATTATTTTGATTTGATTCCATTGATTTAGTAATTTGTACCATAAATTTTATAATTTACACGTGGCAAATAAATTGGTTAGAAATTAGATAATTTAGAGATAAGATTGTTGCCTAAATTATAGGGAAGTGTTGTTATCTATAACAAGTTAAATATAGCCGAAATTAACATGTGCTAATTACTTTGAGAACATGGGTAGTTATTTTCGGCTAGTTAAAGGACACTTGTCACTTTTTGATACGTCTTCAAGAGGATGCCGTAGTGGGGGCAAGACGTGGGGTTATGGTGAAGATCATGGACGGTTATACTTGGAAGTTACATTTGGTCCCGAAGCTATAAATACAAGTCATTGTGCAACATTGCGGAGGTCCACGCACCAACAACGCTCACATCAAAGGCAAAGTAAATTTAGTTTTTATCTCCTAACTTTCGGTTAGTCGATCGATCCCTTTTCTATGTCTATCTTCTACCTTTACCCCTTTTTTCTTCTTCTTCTTCTTCTCTATCTATGTAAACCTTAGTTTTCTTCAGTTGTTGAAGTCCTTGTTCAAGGCCCACGAACCGTTGTAACTTTAGTTTCTCCTTTATTCAAGTTGTGCAATTGCTTGAAGGAAGTCAGTTAATTTCAGGCGCTCATCTTTATTTCTCATTGGAGATCTGTATCTCCTGGCACGCCCGCATATCTTCTACACCACCAAGTGTTGACCACCCCCGTTTCTCCTGTCCCTTGGAGGAATTGGTGGCAACATTTTTTGGCACAGCCGGTGGGACCCATAAGACAATTGAAGGTCACTCCAAATGGCTGGAAAAGACAAAAAAGGAGGAGCTAAAGGCACGGGAACTGGTGACGATCCAGTTGAAGCCGTAGAGGGCCAGTCCTTCGCGGCATCACAAGAAGATTTGCAGGAAATGGCGGTTGGCATGAGAGACATTATTCTGGAGACAAATGTTGAATTGTCTCAAGGTCTTACTGACTCTATTGTCGGTCCTCTGAAGGAGATCAAGGAGTCACAGATGGATCTAACTAAATCCATTAAAGACATGATAGTTTTTCTTAATGAAAAACTAACTCCAGTCGCTTCTGTGGCAACTGGAAATGGTGCCAGCAATGACCAACCTAAGATGCCTGGTCCTCAGGGTTTCATTTTACCTCATTACCAGGCGTCCTCATCTTCTTCTCAGTTCAATCATCCAGGTGAACAAAAAGATGTTCCAGTTGGTGGAAAATTGAAGATGGGAGCAGCATCTCACCCCGGAACAGTTCATGGAAGATGGAAGGACGCCAACCCTCTCTTCACTGGTGTTTCCAATGTTGCATCTGCTGAGGGAATGTTTCCATATCCTACAACTCAGAATCCAGTACTTCTAAGTAAGGAGCAGGTTATTGAGTATGTTCAAGATCAGTTCGGACCTACTTTGCAGAAGTTTGGGAGGCCTGTTTACAAGAAGCCTTATAATGAAGCAGTCGATCGAATGGAATTTCCTAAAGGATACAAGGTCCCAGACTTTTCCCAATTTTCTGGTGAAGATACCAAGTCAACAGTGGAACATGTGGCACGCTTCTCCGTTCAATGTGGGGAGGCAGCAAGCAATGAATTCCTTAGAATGAGGTTATTCCCGAATTCTCTAACTGCCACTGCTTTTACTTGGTATATTAACCTTCCAGCTAATTCAGTCCAGTCATGGGCTCAATTAGAAGAGTTGTTCCACAAACAATTCTACAGAACTGAACAAGAAGTCACTCTGGCTGATCTCTCTAGGCTCTATCAACTGCCTGGAGAACCAGCCGAGACATACATTACTCGGTTTAAGACCGCTCGCTTTAAGTGTAAAGTGGTTTTGCCAGAGACCGAGTATGTTCGTCTAGCCCAGAATGGCCTATGCCTTGAATTACAGAAGAAATTTGTCGATGTGGCTTTCAGGGATTTGTTTGAGTTGGCTGCAAGAGCCACTCGTTATGAACAGTTGCTGACAGAAGATCAAGATCGCCGCAATGCTTCTAAGGGTACCTATTATAGGGACCCTAACTACCAGGTGGCTATTGCAGAGACAGAAGATAATCCAGAAGTTGCAGTTGCAGAAATCGTTAACCGAAAGCCATATGCCTGCAAAGCTTTCGTCAAAGTTGAACCTACTAAAGCCCAAGGATCCATGGCTTCACCCAAGACTACCAGGTCTTATACGTTTGACATTATGAAGGCAGAAGAAATTTTTGACCAACTCATGGCGGACAAGCTTCTACGCTTTTCTGTTGGTCACAAGATTCCATCTCCTGCAGAGCTCAAAGGCAAGGAGTACTGCAAATATCATAACTCCTGGAACCACACTACTGTCAATTGTATCATCTTCAGGAATGCCATTCAAGACAGGATTGATAAAGGGGATTTCAAATTCCCTGAAGCTGCGAAGAAGGGAATGGCAGTGGATCAGGATCCATTTCCCGCTGATTTTGGGGCTAATATGGTTCATGTGGACATGAGAGGAGCACCCAGGACTGCTCCAAGACAGAAAATTTCTCTGGGTGCGCCTTCACAAGCTGCCAAAGGAAAGCAGATCCTTCATGACTCTGATGATTCTCCTGATGACCACCCTTCTCCTATATGGTGGGATCAAGAGGTTATTAGAAGTCGGAGAGGATCTTCTTCCATACCAAAGAAGCCATCTGTCCACCATTGCTGTGATTGTGGAAAGCCCGAGAAGCCAAAGCGTCTGCAAAGTGTTGTTGTCAAGCGCCCAAGGGAAGAGACTCCATCACTTTCCCCTCGACGATTTCCTCAGAAGCGTGTTTCGGTGTTTAATCGCCTGAAACCCACAACCAATGAAATTTAGAAGCAAATGTCATCTTTGGTCATCACAGCTCCACAGGAGGGAAGGCCTAGGATGGTTAAGCCGCCTGGTTCTGTTTCTCCTAACCATTGGTTTAAAGTGAAGCATCCTAAGTTCCCACAGCCTGAGAATCCTTTGTCAAAATCCCAGAAACGACGTCGACAGAGAATTCGTCAGGCTGAAAGGTTGGAACAGGGGATTCCGACTCCTCCACCTATTCCCCCAAAGCGTTCTTCTGCTCATCAGTATGTGCAGAAGAAATATCGTATGGAGTATCGACCAGTGCAGAAACCAACACCTCAACATGTGGAACAACCTTCTATTGATGCTCCAAAGGCTCGCAAACCTGCTTGGAAGGATATCCTCGCAAAGCCACGTCCTATCAACATTCGTTCTTCAGAGGAGATGTTGGTTGTGCAAGAAGAAGCCCCTGTTGCAAAAGTTTCATCCTCTTTGGCTAATCTTTCTTGCAACATGGTATTTGTCCTTCCTTCTGCTTTTATGGCCAAAGAAGGACAACCGTCTTCTATGGATGGTGATGTAGAGGTTTCAGGCGAAACACCAGAGATTAATCCTAATGTACCTGATGCCGCTATACCAATGCTAAAAACGTCAACTCTAGAAGCAGCTGATTCCAAGATTCCTTCCATTGTGGTTCTGAAGGATGAGCCCACTGCATATTGCCCATCTCCTGTGGCCAGTGTCTTATTCGAGAAGCCAGACCCAATGATGACTCAACATCTTCGTCCTCTTTATATTCAAGGTCATCTGGATGGTATTCCTGTCAGCCGTATATTGGTTGATAATGGGTCTGCGGCTAACCTCATGCCACGATTCATGCTCGTCAAGTTGGGCAAAGGAGATCAAGATCTACTACCTTCTAGCGCCAGCATTTCTGACTTTGCTGGAGGCATCACTACGGCCCAAGGTATTATTATTATGAATTTACAAGTTGGAACGAAGACTTTGACTACCCCATTCTTTGTAGTTAATTCACGTTCAAGCTACAATCTACTGTTGGGCCGTGATTGGATTCATGTTTGCATGGCTGTCCCTTCTACTCTTCATCAATGCCTAATCTTCTGGCGTGGTGATGATGTGGAAGTGGTTTGGGCAGACAAGAGGCCTTTCTTGGCCTCTTCTAACCATGCAGATGCCAAGTTATACGACAATGAGATTAGTCCTGTTAAGTTCACCGGGACTGATAAATATGGCAAGCCTATGGCGATTACTCTGTCTACTCAATCTTCTGTAGACGAATTCAAAGCCATCTACAAACAGTTGGTCGGCCCTCTCCTTACGGAGGTTAACAGGCCGAGCACTCAACTTCTTCAAGCTCTTTCCCATGGATCAAGCTCCAACAGCCAGTGAGAAGATGGCGGCTTTGCAGGCTGCCTTGGCTCGATTGATCGCCTATATTACAGAGGAAAGCCTGCGTTCTTTGGATTCAGAAGATAATTCGGTCTTGACGACCGAATTGTTTTTTGAAGGGGGCAATACACCTCCTGACGACGTCATCCAATTAGAAGATTTAGAAGCACCACCAGCAAAGCTGGATGATTTGAAAGCTGATGTTCAAGATCCTCTGGAGGAGATAAATTTAGGCTCAGAAGATCGACCAAAGCCTATTTATGTGAGCCAACGCCTTCCTGAGGCGGTTAAAAACGCTTACATCGATCTCCTCCATGAGTATAAAGATTGCTTTGCTTGGGAATATGAAGACATGCCTGGGTTACAAAGAGGTTTTGTGGAACACAGAATTCCTATAAAAGAAGGATTCAGACCTTATAAGCAAGCGCCTAGGCGAATGTCAGAAGAATTGAACCTTCGGGTTAAAGAAGAGCTGGAGCATCTACTAAAAGTTGGATTCATCAGGCCAACCAGATACGTGGAATGGCTATCCAATACTGTTCCAGTCATTAAGAAGAATGGGAAGGTACGGGTGTGTATTGACTTCCGCAACCTCAACATGGCATCTCCAAAAGACGAGTACCCCATGCCTATTGCCGATGTTTTAGTCGATGGAGCAGCCAAACACAAGGTTTTGTCCTTTATGGATGGCCATTCAGGGTACAATCAAATTTTCATTGCAGAAGATGATGTCCACAAGACGGCTTTTCGATGCCCAGGAGCTTTAGGGGCCTTTGAATGGATTGTTATGCCATTCGGCCTAAAAAATGCAGGAGCAACTTACCAACGGGCAATGAATTCTATGTTCCATGACATGTTGGGCCGTTTTATGGAGATCTATATAGACGATGTGGTCATCAAGTCCAATTCGTTCAAGGAGCACTTGGAGCACCTACGATCCAGTTTTGAGCGTCTAAGGAGGTATGGTCTCAAGATGAATCCACTGAAGTGTGCCTTCGGAGTTTCTGCAGGCAATTTCCTTGGATTTCTAGTTCACCAAAGGGGCATTGAAGTACCTCAGAACAGGACCAAAGCTATTCTTGAAGCTAAGCCTCCATCTTGCAAGAAGGAGCTACAGAGTTTTCTCGGCCTGATTAACTTCATTAGAAGATTCATTTCAAACATGGCCGGGAAAGTTCAAGTTTTTTCAGAGCTCCTGAAGTTGAAGAAAGAAGAGGATTTCAAATGGGAAGCTCGTCATCAAGAGGCATTTGAAGCTATCAAGAGGTATCTGACGCAACCTCATGTTCTTATGCCTCCAATCAAGAAGAAACCTCTTCGACTCTATATTTCAGCATCAGAAACTTCTATTGGAAGTTTATTAGCTCAAAATAATGAACAAGGCAAAGAGCAAGCAGTATATTATCTTAGTAGATTATTGACTGTTGTAGAGAGCAGGTATTCTCCTGTGGAGAAATTATGTTTAGCCTTGTACTTCTCAGCAATAAAACTTAGGCACTATATGATGCCTGTGTTGGTTTACGTAGTGTGCAAGACTGATTTAATTAAGTATTTACTCTCTCGGCCCATCATCAGAGGCCGAATTGGTAAATGGTCACTTGCACTAATGGAATTCTATTTCCAATACATTCCTCAAAAAGCAGTAAAGGGACAAGCGTTGGCCGATTTTCTTACGGATCATCCATGTTTGGATGTTGATGAAGAAGCAATCGGCCTAGACGTTTTTACTGCTTCGTTTGCTCCTTGGCAATTATTATTTGACGGTTCCAGAACAACTTCATCTTCTGGTTGTGGAATCCTCATAATATCTCCTGCCGGAGTGAAAACCCAATTATCATTTCAGTTTGATTTCCAATGTACAAATAATCAAGCTGAATATGAGGGGATAATTATTGGATTGGAGATTCTTCGAGAAATGGGAGCAGCCACTATAGAAGTTATTGGAGATTCTCAGTTGGCAATCAACCAATTGGGGGGCATTTATAGATGCAACAGTGAAGAAATAGCCCCGTATTACATGGCAGCAAGGCAATTGTTAGACGAATTTGATGATGCCAGTCTCCGTCATATCCCTAGAAGATTCAATCAAGAGGCAAATGAATTGGCACAGATCGCCACCGGAATCAAGATCCCCCAAGGTTGGTATATGAGAACTATCACTATTCAAAAAAGGAGCTTACCTTCTGTCAAAAGAAGAAGTGCTTCTATGGAAGTTTTTACTACCGACCTAGGGGGGCAAGAAGAGGATTGGAGGACTGAAATTATTACCTTTTTAAAGTATCCAAACCTCTCTTCCTCTAAGAAGGTTAGAGAAAAAGCTGTCCGGTATGTGCTAATTGAGGATGAGCTTTACAAGAAAAGTTTGGAAGACGATCTTCTGCTCAAATGCATTGGGCCTAAAGAAGCTCTGAAGGTCATGGGAGAAATTCATGAAGGCATTTGTGGAGCACATCAATCTGGAAGGAAGATGAGATGGCTTCTAAGAAGATATGGCTATTATTGGCCATCTATTCTTAGTGATTGCATTCAATTTGCTAAAGGATGTCAAGCTTGTCAAGCTCACGGTCCTGTACAGAGGATTCCAGCTTCTTTAATGAAGTCGGTAATTAAGCCTTGGCCATTTAGAGGATGGGCCATGGATATGATTGGCAAAATTTTTCCCCCTTCTTCTAAAGGACACACTTATATAGTGGTGGCCACTGATTTCTTCACCAAATGGGCAGAAGCTATTCCAATGACTGCTGTCAATCAAGAAGACATTATCACTATGATCAAGGAGAAGATCATCCATCGTTTCGGCATCCCTCAACATATAGTGGCCGATAGAGGATCTATTTTCTTTGGAGATAGAATTCATGCAGTTATGTCTCAATTTGGGATAGAGTTGTCACATTCGACTCCTTATTATGCCCAAGGTAATGGACAAGCCGAGTCTACCAACAAAATCCTTAAGGGGATTATAAGCAGGATGGTAGAAGATCAACCAAGGACTTGGCATGAAGCATTGTCAGACGCACTGTGGGCTTACAGAACGTCTAAGAGAACGGCCACTGGTATTACTCCCTACACTCTTACCTATGGTCATGATGCTATTTTACCAATGGAAGTAAACATTAGATCTGCTAGAATTGCATTTCAAAACGGCCTAGATTATGGGGAGTATAATCAGGCTATGTTTATGGAGTTGGAAGATTTAGACGAACTGAGACTTTCTGCCTTAGACCATTTGATAGCCCAGAAGCAAAAAGTGGCTCGGGCTTACAACAAAAGGGTCAAGGAAAAATCTTTTGCTGAAGGAGATTTGGTCTGGCAAGCAGTGTTACCATTCAAGAAAAAAGATCATAAATTTGGCAAATGGTCTCCTACTTGGGAAGGACCATTCCAAGTTTCGCAGATCTTCAGAGGAAGTACTTATCTTCTGCATGATTTAGATGGAGAACCTCACAAGCATACAATCAATGGAAAATATCTGAAGAGATGGTATCCAACTATGTGGGAAATGATGGATTCAAACAGCTATTTCCATAAGCCCGCAGAAGTTATTCAGGAAACAAAAAGTATTTGAAACAGACGAAACCAAAGTATTCAAAGTTCAGGAAACGAGCAATAAGAAGATCTTTTCTAGAACTTCAGCCTTGAATTTATCCCAAGGAGCAGTTGATGCAGACAATTTGGTTGCCAAGACTTCAATCTGAGCCTCTACATGAAGAATGTCTACATTCAGAACATCATGCTCTTCTACCAGAGGTTGAGTAGTAGCAGCAATTTCTTCTTCCTCATGCTTGATCTTCTGCACGTTCTCGTCATAGCCGACATCTTCTGCTTGAAGCTGGATTACTTGTTGCTGCATAAGAGTGATGTTGTCTTGAATCTCTTTGATCTTCTTAAGGCCTTTGTTCTTCTGGAGGGACAGTTGTTCTTTCTGATATTGGAAGTTCTCCATTTTTTCCATAGCAATGGTCAGCGCCTGCCCAAGATCTGCAAAACGAGTTTGTCTGTTTTTCATTTCCTGAATGTCAGTCATATTAGCATGATAATCCTGGATGAGGGACGGCAGAGCGACTTTGAATTGCCTTAATTGATCTTGAGGCACATCTGGAATGACTTCAGAAGAAGTAAGAACCTCCAGAGCATCTTTTAGCCCGGCATGAATCTCGGGCTTAATCATCGTCTCAAAGTTGAAGCTCAAAGCTGTCTTCAGAGCATCTTTTGCTTTGGATACTTCTTCTGAGGAAGGGCCTTTTTGAATGCTTTCAGTAGATGTGGCAGAGGAAGACATTTGGCTGCTGCTTGTCCCTTTCTTTAACTTCTCTTTCAGACGATTAAGGAGTTCTAGAGGCTCTATTTTTGCCCTACTAGACACAGCAGTGGAGCGAGTAGGAGAAGCCAAGCTAGAACCTTTGGAGAAAGCCTGTTGATAGAAGTTGTATCAGTTTAGAAGTAATTCACAGGTATTTTGGTATCATAATGCCATGATTACTTACGGGGATAGCAGAGCCCTGTGACAAGTGCCCGGTTGGATCAACGACGGTCTGGTCTCCAACTGGGAGGAAAATTGGAACAATCTCCTTAGAAGAAACCCCGATGTCAGAAGAAGCTGCTTCTGTGCTTTTCTGTCCAGCAGATGGCTTTGGGGCTTTGGATGTTGGATCAGAAGTGGTTTTATCGCCTGTCTCACCAGATTGCTCCTGGTGTTGTATCTTCTTCCTTTTCAACCTCTTGCTGTCCACAGCCTGAAGAAATGACATGATCAGTTATACTCAAAGGACAAAAGGAGGAGATTGGGAAGTTCCAATACCTCCCCTAATGAAGCAAAGATAGGTGCATCTTCTGTCCTAGTACTGGATCGAGTTCTTTTGGGTTTGACAGCAGTTGTCCCCTGGAAAGAAGAGCTGCCATCAATAGAAGCCCAACCAGAAACAAGGAATGGCAAGAAGAAATAAAAGTCTTACCTTTATCAGTCTCCGTTTGGTTTTCCGGGGTGGGGCCTTCTCTGTTTTTTGTGCCTCTTCTTCAGATTCTTCATCTTCTTCATCTTCCTCATCATGATCAGACAATTCTACTAAAGGAGCAGCTTCTGAAAGAAGAGACAATAATCAGCAAGCAGATATCACAGACAGAGGAAGTACTAGAAGTTTTTTATATATCAATTTCTAACCTCTTTCAGCGGAATTTATTACCCTAACTATCCCACGCTTATAAAAATCTTCTATTTCCCATTGGGGGGCATCGGTCTTAACGACTGTGACTCTTCTATTTTCTGGTAAAAGTTCGTACATGCCTTCATACGCCAGTGTATTGGCAATAACGAACGAAGTGTTGGGTGTTGGGGGAATAGGTTTCCCAAAAGGTTTCATTAAATCTTCTAGGGGGGGCATAGGTTGCCCTGAAGGAGTAGTCTGAAACAATTTCCACCATGCTGCAGCGGCTATATCTTTCTGCCTAGTCTCAATTTCAAGCATTCTATTTCTCATAGCCTCTTCCATCGCCTCAGGATTACGGGGGTTCCATTTGCATTTAAAGAAGGTCTCAAATTTACGAATGGATTGATAAATTTCGGCACGAGAAGGCGTACCTTTCTTCTTTGATAAAGACTTGGCCTTGGCCTTCTCTGTCGCCTTTGTCTTCTTAGCCAACAACTCCAGCTTTACTTCTTTAGTGATTGGTAGTCCTTCTGCCACCGCCGATGGAGAAATTCTTCCCAGCAAAAACTCTAGGGACTCTGAAGTTTGGCTAAAACTGGCCTGCTTCCACCATGTATCAAAAGCCGGGGTTGTCAGAGGAAACTCAGGAAAAGGAGCAAGTTTGAATTTCGTGGAGATCAAAGCGGCGTTCCTCTCCATGAGCTTTTTGGTTTCGTCTAGAGTAAGCAACATCCTCTCATTCAGAGCAGAATTGATGGTTTGATAAGGAGGAATGGGTATAAGCTGGGCTAGGCCAAATTGCCTGGCACATTGGGTAGGATTGTAATACTCCACCCCACATTTGTTGTTTGGCCCACCAGAGCCCATGCCGTAAGGGAGATCCCTCGCGACTAAGAAGCTGGCCCATACTGCCCTCTGAATTGAATCTTCTGGAGATAGTGCTTCTGTAGGGGTTTGAAGCCAGTCCGGACAAGTAGAGTTTCTTTCAAATGGCATCCAGAAGTCTGGACGTGGATTTTCTGCAAGGCAGTAGAAGTACTTGAAGCAATCTTCAAATGAATGCTCTTTAGGGGCAAGTGACTTCAGGTATAGACCACAGAAGACCTTATCCCCTGATTTTCTTCTCTGTTTCTGTTCCGTTGCCTCCTCAGGAGCTAAGTCAGAAAAATAAGACCAGGCCCAGAATTGCAGCAGCCATAAGGGACCTGTGCAGCCTGATATGTTATGATCCACCAATTCTTTCATACACCTGTAGAAGTGGGCAAGAAATATTGGGGCCAAAGCGATCTCCTGACCAACGGAGAGAGCTTTGGCCAAGTCGGTGTAATACCGAGTGATCTTCAAGTGACTGCTACAGAAAACAAATTTGTTCAACCAGTAGATCAGAAAAGCTATATGCTCCATCTCAGAGACTTCAACCTTGTCGTCGGTCACAGCATTGTGCTCCAGGAAGTGGTTAAAGGTAATATCCTTCTTCTTAGGATATTCAAAACTTATTTTAGGAGGTTCTAGGGCATCGTTGGCTTCTAGGCCATGAGGACGAAGGCTGGTGATGAACGCCACATCTTGAAGTGTTGGCGTCATAGGTCCACAAGGGAAGTGAAAAGCGTTCGTGCTAGGAGACCAGAAGAAAGCTAGAGCGCTGATAAGAGCAGTATCAGGGGGTGGCATGTCATAGCTCATGAGTATGGCATTGTAGATTCCATTCCAGCTTTCTTCCAAACAGCTCTTTTCGCTTTTTCAACCCTAACTAGCCACTCGTTATACTCTGAAGTGGAAGTGACCCACACTTTAAAGGGTCTCGATTTGGCATAGTTTTCCCAATCTGGGGCCCAATCTGTGGTAGATCGGGCCAAGGGAAGAGGGATGTCGTGTGGATAGTACGGGTTCAAAAAGTCTGGAAATTCGTCTGTGAAGCAAGGACCTAACCCGTATTTGTTTAAACCAGAAGAATGTTCAATTTGGTCAGGTACCTGAAAAAGGATCTCCTCTTGAATGTTGGGTTTGTGTTCAGAGATCAGCTTCTTCATCACTGTGCCGGAATTATTCTCGTCTTCAACGGAGGCTTGTGCTCGAAGTGTGGCCATGGTGAAACTTTTCTGCTACAGTAGCAAGCGAATTGGCTATGGCGGTGAAAAGGTAAAGGTAGAGAGAGAGAAGAACTTTTTACTGAGGGATGAATCTTTCTCTCTCTCTCTTAAAACCTTCTTATAAACGTATATAGAAGGAGTATCTTGAGTATCCCAGAATAACTTTCCAAACCAATTCAATCATGCCACGTGTGGGAGTTAAACGGTAACAAGAGTCCTATTTCGATTCATCTTCTTCTAGCCGTTATCTCCTAGCATTTAAGGACTCTTGTTATGTTTATCGCCTGAAGTTATTCAATTTCTAATAAACTCCATTTTATTTCAAAATAAAGTTTATGGGGGGCAGTGTTTGTACCATAAATTTTAACATTTACACGTGGCAAATAAATTGGTTAGAAATTATTTTGATTTGATTCGGATTTAGTAATTATGGCCGAATTATCTATAATTTAGGAGATAAGATTGTTGCCTAAATTATAGGGAAGTGTTGTTATCTATAACAAGTTAAATATAGCCGAAATTAACATGTGCTAATTACTTTGAGAACATGGGTAGTTATTTTCGGCTAGTTAAAGGACACTTGTCACTTTTTGATACGTCTTCAAGAGGATGCCGTAGTGGGGGCAAGACGTGGGGTTATGGCTGAAGATCATGGACGGTTATACTTGGAAGTTACATTTGGTCCCAGAAGCTATAAATACAAGTCATTGTGCAACATTGCGGAGGTCCACGCACCAACAACGCTCACAGCAGCAAAGTAAATTTAGTTTTTATCTCCTAACTTTCAGTTAGTCGATCGATCCCTTTTTCTATGTCTATCTTCTACCTTTACCCCTTTTCTTCTTCTTCTTCTTCTTCTTCTTCTTCTCTATCTATGTAAACCTTAGTTTTCTTCAGTTGTTGAAGTCCTTGTTCAAGGCCCACGAACCGTTGTAACTTTAGTTTCTCCTTTATTCAAGTTGTGCAATTGCTTGAAGGAAGTCAGTTAATTTCAGGCGCTCATCTTTATTTCTCATTGGAGATCTGTATCTCCTGGCACGCCCGCATATCTTCTACACCACCAGGTGTTGACCACCCCCGTTTCTCCTGTCCCTTGGAGGAATTGGTGGCAACACAAACTCAAACTCGAACTCGAGAATAGTTGCCGACGAACTTGAAGTGGACCGAACTTTAATTCCTCCCTAAACGATGTTGTTTTGGACGCTTAACGGAACCCCAACGTTCAAAACCACCATTAAGTCCATCCGTTAGGTCTCCTCTATTAAAAACGTGACGGAATTGGACGGCAAGGGTTTTTTTGTTGACGGAATATAAAATTCTGTTTGTTTAGTTGGCGGCTGAATTGCGGGTGTTTTTTTAAGAATTGGCTAAAAGTTCAGGAGTTTTTTTAAAATTTTCCCATGCTTGAATTTGAAGATGTCAAATGTGGTATGGTAGCCCTAGTTGAGTCTACAGAAACATGTTAACATTCGCCTAGCGAAGATTAGCCGAGCCGAGGGGCAGAGCTGGTTCAGACATGTTGACCAAGAAGCTTAGGCTTTAGACCCACAAAAAATACAAAAATTTAGGGCTCCCAATTAGTTAGTGAACCTACATATATGTACTAGGCCCAAATAATTTTGTGTAAGCCCTCCATATAAAAAAAAATAGCCCAATTCGAATTTAGGGACCAAAATACATGCTGTGACAATTGTAAAATAAGAAACAACTTGAGGCCTAATTTCATGAATTTATTAAAAGAGGAGTCACTGGATGCCTTGAGCCCATCCATTAGATGAATTCTGCAAAAAATAGAGAAGGGTGGGCCTCGTTTAATGAGTTCGATTTAGGCTTTCGAAATCTATGAGCCGGCTCTGCCGAGGGCGGTGATTGGAAGAGGGTTGTGCAGAAGCAATTTTAAGAGCCCAGTAGAATTTACTAGAGGAGGAAGTACAAGAATACATTTTGGTTGACAAATATGGTCCACTAGATTCACCCTTTCTTTTTGGTTTCCTAAGAAATGGGGCTGTGGGCTCAAAAGCCCAACAAGTACTCCGATTGAAATCTAACCAGACTCCAATGGATTAGCTTCACTACGTGTTTATCAATTTTTTATTTATTTTTGGATAATCAGACCAATATCTCATTCATAAGAAAGCCATCCTGCACTTACAAGATTTCATCGCAAAAAACAGAAAAGAACCAATACTACTAAAATCTAGACAGAGAGCACGGCATAATGCATAGAGGCGACCGGCTCCGGACACTTTCTGACAAAGCAGACCAACACTAGGTGTCGGGCATTAGAGACCGGTCCAGCTCTAGTAGTAGAGAATCCAAATGGACAAACCATCTCAAATCATACAACTAATAAGCATAGATGAAATTTGGAACCAAAAACATTGAGGTTCCAAAAAACAAAAAAACATAGATTATTTACCCACCACCGCAACCCACCGGATCTGAAAAATCAGACATTAATCTGGCATTATCCACAAGATCTGCATAAATTCTCTGGTAATTAAAAAATGAAAATGGTGGTTGAATATGTGTAGCCATTTCTATCCATATCTTACAACTAAATTGTTTAATCTCCAAAACACTTGCAGTCAAAGTACGGTACTATTGAGTAATCTACATAGATATATATTGGATAAGTCTCGAGTGTTAGTCCAGTTAATTGGTGGGTTCACAAGTGATCGAGACCGACCACTCTGAAAATCGACATGTCAGTTACAATTCGGTTCATTATGACTTCATTTATTGTCCTTATTCTCCAACGCAACTGTTCGTCGCATTCTTCGTACCCACTCGGACCACTGTCCTATCCTTTTGAATACTGAAATGTAAACCTAGTATGTTCCTTTCAAATCTTGAGTCTTTTGTGTCCTTGCCATATAATGGCTTTGTTCGAATATGTACTCACGCGTAATTTTTTGTTCTAAAAAAGGGTATTTCTGATCGGATACAAATTGCAGTAGTACTTATGTGAGTCCCATTTCTAACTATCTCCCTCTCTTTTCTTGTTCTAACTTTTTCTTTCTGTCAGAAATGTTGTGATGCGCAATGCATTTTGAGTTTTCGAGTGCCGGGCCCACTGGCCAGTTTTGCACAGAGAGAGAGAGAGAGAGAGAGACTTAGGGCTCCTTTCGCAAATAATCCATAATCCGGATTATTGGATTATTCGTTTTGTCTCTATTCAATTTTTTTTTTTGCATTTGTTAGTTTTGCGTCAAAATTTTGTGGTTTCTGGAGTATAAAATTATGGTCAAAACTCAATTTTTTTTTAATAAAGCCAAAATTAATCCAATAATCCAAGTATTTTTGGCTTTATTCAAAAAAATATTTGGTTTGACCATAAATTTATACTACTTGTTAGATTCGTCTCGTCGAGATAAATCCAAAAACCACAAAATATTGTGGAGCCATCGATATGCAATTATGCACCACATAACGTGGCAGCATCAGAGCCGTCGGGTCTCGATAAAAGCCAACACGGGTGTGGCTGCATCACCCGGGTGTATATGGATAAGGTTTTCCTCAATGCCCCACTTGAATATCTCCGCATAATTTGGCACTGGACTGCACCCGGTTAGTCCAGTCACTTGCTAACCCATCTTGAATCCCCTTTGATGATCGAACTCCTCCATATTAGGCCTCCTTTGGGTGAATTGAAAAAATTGGTTTTTTGGTGGTTTTTTGGTTTTTTTGGTTTTGTCCTTATTCAATTTTTTTTTGCATTTGTTAGTTTTCGGTCGATTTGTTGTGGTTTCTTGGCTCCTCTCTACGAGAGAAATCTAAAAAGTATAAAATTATTAGTCAAACTTAAAGTTTTGTGAATAAAGACGAAAAATAAACCACAATGATTTTTTTACCCAAAGGAGGCCTTAATATATAGTAGCTTTTTTAGTACAACAATTACATAAAAAAATCAAGTTAGTATAAAACCGAAAAATATCTTATCAAAGCACATCTTTTTTATTTTCTAAATTAATAAGTATCTTTTTTATTTAGATAAGGATGAGCTTCAAAAAGATCGATGACGAAGATGAAAAGAAAAGTAATGATTTGTCAAATTATGAAATCTAGATTTCATAAAATTGAAAAAAAGAGTTGGACACACTGGATTACAACTTGAAGAACGCTTTTTCTTCAGCATAAATTTGCTCGGATCATGGATTTTTCGATTTTGGATTAACTTGATTTTGTAAAATTTTGTTATAATGAACGAGCTCTACAAAGGTGAACAAATTTGATCATCAATGTGAACTTAAAATAGCCTTGTTCCCGTTTACTAAAATGGGAATCTCCTATTTTATCAAATGAGAAACGAAGCCAATAAATTATAACACTTGTACCAACAAGTGCACAAGTTCTCTCACATGAGGCATCTATGTAAAAATAGCTCCAAATAATCAGGCAGTCCTACAATGTGGGTCCAATAGGACGTAAGAATTGTCCACTTATTTAACCCGTCATCCAATCGGATCATGTAACTTGCCTCCACGTAGATACGAGCCACCATATCCGTGCTTATCATCCTGGAAATCTTATGGTACTGGATTATCTACAATTTTTATCAGAAAAAAAAAAAAAGGAAAAATGATTCTCTACAATATTGACTGGAAAAAAAAGAATCATCTCCAAGCAGTCCCCGTGAATCTACTCCTAATGCTTGAGCATATCATTGTCATGTTTCAATATTTTGAACGAACCCGTCCCTGGGCAGGACTGATACACCACGTACTACAACTCCGCCAGCTGGCAGCTAATTGGAGCGGGGAAAGGCTACTCAAATAGTTTGTTAGGATTTGTAACTGTTTCTGTAACAACTTGTGTTTTGTACGCATTGTTTGCACGTTGTATTGTGATTAGTGCTTTACATAAGGGTAGGGGTAGAGAAGGAGGGATTCATTCAGAAATTCTCAATTGTAACCAGGGCGAGAGTTCCTTGGATTTGTTGGACGAGAGTTCCTTCATTTCTTCAATAAACACCATCATTCTTTCTTCCATTTCTTCCATCAATCTCTCCCACTGCTACATTACTCTCCATTTCCGTAATCTTTGAGTATCCCTAGTTGATTTGTTATCAGTGGTATCAGAGCCTTGGGCTTCCTTGGACTCGCTTCACCATGGATACAAGATCTCAGGAGAAGAGGCGCAATGATGAGGCCCTGAAACAATTGAAAGAGAGCACTGATTCATCGATTAAGGAGTTAAAGGATCTCATTGTGGCCATGAGTATCAAGTATGACCAAATTGCCAGCAAGATGATCAATCAAGATCGCGAAAAGGGCTCACAAACCCATCACGAGACTCATTCGACTGGTCCGAATCCAGTCCATTCCCGTTATGCCAAGATCGATTTCCCTCGATTCCAAGGATTAGATCCTGCTGGGTGGATCTACAGATGTGAAAGGTTTTTTGAGTTCAATTCCATTGAGGAGAATCAGAAGATCAAGTTGGCAGTTATGCACCTAGATGAAAAGGGAATCTAGTGGTACCAATGGTTTGAAAAAACCCAAAATTCCATGAATTGGAAGGATTTCGAATTTGCGCTGAGAGTAAGGTTTGGGCCCAACGTTTATGAAGATGCCATGGGAGAGCTTACTAAACTGCAACAAACTACCACAGTAAAAGTTTATCAAGAACGGTTCGAAGAACTGGCAAATCGGACCTCTGGATTAACTCAGGAGTTTTACATGAGTTGTTTCTTGAGTGGACTCAGAGAGGACATAAAGGCAGGCGTGCAGATGTTCCATCCCACCACCATTTCTCAAGCCATTGGGTTGGCTCGCCTACAAGAAGAGAGTATTGATGCTATTTGAAGAAGGTTAAAGGGGGCTACAAAACCTGTAAGCAATTGGTCCACTTCTACAAACCTATCTTTACCCAGAAGTACTAATCCTATTGGAGTAAGGAGTGAATCAAGATTCCAGAATACAGCAGTTGTCAATCCCAATCTAAATCATAACACTACTGGAATTCCCCAAAATCTGCCATTCCCAATCAAGAAGCTAACACAAGGGGAAATGGATGCAAGAAGGGAAAAAGGGTTATGCTTCAACTGCGATGAAAAATATGTGAGGGGTCACAGATGTCAAAAGAGGCAACTGTACTTATTGATTGGAGATGAAAATGATGATGATACGGACTCGAGCCTCCACCATCGGAGGAGTCGATCGGGAAAATGTCCAGATCTCATTACATGCCCTAGCGAGGCCACCATTCCTTTAAAACCATGAGGATAAAAGGTAGGGTTAAGGGCAAAACCATAACCATTCTTGTTGATTCGGTAGTACACATAACTTCATTGATCCTAGCATAGCTAAAGCATCCGGATTCCAAATAGAACCCACACTTGATTTGCCGTTGCGGTGGCGAGATGGTACCAAGCTCTGCAGCCAAGCGGTTTGCGGAAGATTAATTTGGGAGATGCAAGGAGAAGAATTTGAGGCGAAGTAAGGCTCCTAGCCTTGGGTGGGTGTGATATGGTGCTAGGGATATAGTGGTTGAGTACTTTGGGATCGTGGTTTGGAACTTCAAAGCAACTGGTCATGCGGTTCACCTACAAGGGAAGAGTTGTGGAACTAAAGGGTAATAACCAATGCAAGGTTGAACAAGTCACCTGGAAAGCAAATGGGGAAGACCTTACAAAGAGATCAAGCAAGGGTATGTGGCCCAAATCGTTAGTTTGACCGTTGAAGAAATGGACTCAAAGGTACTGCAGTCATTTCTCCTCTATTACAAGAATTTTTCGATGTTTTTGTTGAACCAACCGCACTTCCCCCACTAGACCCTTTGACCACAAGATTCCATTACAACCAAATAGTGGCCCTGTGCATGTCAAACCATATCGGTATCCCTATATCCAAAAGAATGAAATTGAAAAGATTGTTAAAGAAATGCTTAGCACGGGGTGATCGGGCCAAGTGTGAGTCCTTTCTCTTCACCGTATTGTTGGTAAAAAAAAAAAAAGACAACACCGGCGTATGTGCGTGGACTATAGGGAATTGAATAAGATAACAATTAAAGATAGGTTCCCAATCCCTATCATAGATGAACTACTGGATGAACTACATGGTGCCAATGTGTTTTCTAAATTTGGACTTGAGAGCGGCTACCATCGATTAGGGTATACCCAACCGATGAGGAAAAAAATGCCTTTAGGACTCATGAGGGTCATTACGAATTCCTTGTTATGCCTTTTGGTTTAACTAATGCTCCCTCAACCTTTCAAGGCCTTATGAATCATGTTTTCAAACCACACCTCCGAAGATTTATCCTTGTCGTCTTTGATGACATACTAATCTATAGCCAATCAATGGAAGAGCACCGAACCATATATCCACTACTTTGGCCATTTTGAGAACTCACAACTTGTTTGTCAAATTCTCTAAATGTGCTTTTGGGCGATCTAGTTTGGAATATCTTGGTCATATCATCTCCGATCGGGGGTTTGGTGACCTTGTTAAACTCAAGGGCATGCAAAGTTGGCCTACACCAACAGTGTTAAATCCTTGAGGGGATTCTTAGGTTTGATTGGATATTATAGGAGATTCATCAAGGGGTATGGCAAGATCGAGTCTCCCTCTCACCAAAGTTACTCAAAAAGATGCTTTTGAATGGACAAGTGAGGGAACAAGCTTTCCAACTTTTGAAAATGGCCATGATTTCGCTCCTGTTCTAGCTATGCCCGACTACAACAAAGTGTTCATTATTGAGTGTGATGCTTCGGGTTCAGGCTAGGGCGGTTTTAATGCAAGAGGACATCCCATAGCCTTCATAAGTAAGGGTTTGGCCCCTAAGCACTTGGGCTTATCCACATATGAGAAGGAATTGCTATCCGTGGTGTATGCCATACAAAAGTGGGGTCACTACCGATTGGGAGGCATTTCATTATTAAGACCGATCATCTCGGTCAAGTACCTACTAGATCAAAGAATCAACACTCACATGCAGCAAAAGTGGATAACCAAGCTCCTAGGATATGACTATGAAATTGTCTTCAAATCGCCAAGAGAACAAGGCGGCAGATGCCTTGTCCAGCATGGAAATGAAATGGCTTCCACCGTATGTGCACTATCTCAGATTGCGGCCGGTTTGGTTCCAAACTTTGCAGCGATTCTCGTGGAGGAAGACTCGAATTACGAGAACATCATCACAGATTTGATTGGGACCCTCAAGCCCATCCACAGGCATTTGTGGCGAGAATGGGGTTCGACCCACAAGGGTAAGTTGGTGGTGGGAAGCACCGGGAAATTAGGCCCTTAATCATGACAAAGGTGCATGCTAGTCCCTGTGGGAGGACATTCGGGTGCGAGAAAACTTATAAAAGGCTCAGCAGAGTCATTTTATTGGAAGGGCATGAAGAAGGAGTTGCAGAATTTTATCTCGGAATGTGAAGTGTGTCAAAGAAACAAAATCGAGACATTAGCAAGCCCCAGGTTGTTCGGCCCCTCCCTATTCCCCGATGGGGCTTGGTCCGAATTAACCATGGATTTTATTGAGGGTTTGCCGTTTCTTGTGGTAAATCTGTCATCTTTGTAGTGGTAGACCGACTCACCAAATATGTACATTTTATGGCATTGGCTCATCCATTTTCAGCTATGGATGTGGCCCGGTGTTTATGGACCAGGTTTTCAAGTTGCATGGCATGCCAACTAGTATTGTGAGTGATAGGGATAAAGTGTTCACTAGCCAATTTTGGCAATCTCTTTTCACCCTCCGGGGCACTCGGCTTTGTCTAAGTCTGACCTACCATCCTCGACCGATGGCCAAACGGAGGTGGTCAATAGATGCTTGGAGGTCTACCCGAGGTGCATGATCGGGGAGAAACCCAATGCTTGGGTACATTGGTTGGCTTATTTGAATGGTGGTTTAACACTACATACCACTCATCTACACACTTGACCCCATATGAGGCTCTCTATGGTCAATCACCCCATCTTACCATCACTATGTTCTGGTATGTCCACAGTGGCGGCGGTGGATCGGTGGGATCAAAGCGAGACTAGGAGGCCACACTTAAACTTTTGAAAGAACACTTATCCAAGGCTCAACACAGGATGAAGCAATTGGCGATCAACATAGGACCGAAAGGGAGTTCCGGTGGGTGATTGGGTGTTTCTAAGGTTGCAACCTTACAAGCAATCTACGGCTCAATTCAGGTCTAACATGAAGATTTTCCCTAGATTCTTTGGGCCTTATCAAATCATTCAACGTCTTGGCAAAGTGGCTTATAAGTTGCTCCTACCTGCCTCTTCTAAAATCCATCCAGTGTTCCATGTCTCTTTGTTGAAGAAAAGGGTGGGTAAGCAGGTGATCACTCAGTCCCAACTTCCAGCTGTTACTGAGGCTCGAACCTTGGAACCTGTTCCTGTGGCTATTTTGGATCGCAGATTGGTCAAGTTGAAGGGTAAGCCTGCCACTCAACTTCTGGTACAGTGGTCTCATACATTTCCAGAGGATGCCACTTGGGAATTTTATGCTTCTCTCAAATCCCGTTTTCCTGATTCAGAGCCTTGGGGACAAGGCTCATTTCAAGAGGGAGGCAATGATACACCACGTACTATAACTCCGCCAGCTGGCAGCTAATTGGAGCGGCGAAAGGCTACTCAAATAGTTTGTTAGGATTTGTAACTGTTTCTGTAACAACTTGTGTTTTGTACGCATTGTTTGCACGTTGTATTGTGATTAGTGCTTTACATAAGGGTAGGGGTAGAGAAGGAGGGATTCATTCAAAAAATCTCAATTGTAACCAGGACGAGAGTTCCTTGGATTTGTTGGACGAGAGTTCCTTCATTTCTTCAATAAACACCATCATTCTTTCTTCCATTTCTTCCATCAATCTCTCCCACTGCTACATTACTCTCCATTTCCGTAATCTTTGAGTATCCCTAGTTGATTTGTTATCAAGGACCCGCGCACAGATCGGCCCGCGAGATTCACTTTTGGATTTTTCATAATTTTCCATACTATTCATTAATTTTAAAATATTCAATTGAACTAATTTTTTTAAGGCCACGAAAAAACTGTTGAAAATATGTGAATGAAACTGGGGAACTCGGAGGGTCTCCCGAGACAACCGAGTCAACCCCACGGATTCAAAACATTATGTAATTAACGCTGGGTAACTCCCCTCATGAAAGTGGAGATTATGGCATAATTCAAACCAATATTCAAATTCTTATTGAAGGTGGAAGTTACAAAATTTTGATTTGAATTGCAGAATTCAACCTCGTATTGAAGTTTTTAGCTCATTCTTCATCTATTTAAAGGCAGCTTTGGCCTTTGGTTTCAACACCAGAAAATTCGTCTAACATTACAAGCTTTGAAGTTCGTCTTTGAGAGAGAGAGAGGCAGATGTCAGTCAGTTCGCCAAGGCTAGCTACCAACGGTGGTGTTCCGGTAGTGGTGGTACTAGCCGCTTTATCCTGGGACGAAGACGTCGGTTCATCCTAGTATCCTACAACACCTACGATAGGTGGCGTATATTTGTTAAGGAGAGTGTGGGTTCACACGACTCGGCACTATTTGTATCTTTACGTTTCTGTTTCTATTAGTTTTGTTACATTTCTATCATGTAATTTATATTCACTGTGATCAATGAAATTGTTCTTTGGAATTTGTGATTGCCGAATGTATTTTTCCCAACATAAACATATTTTAAAATTAATAAATAGTGCGGATCAATTTTTGTGAAACCCGAAAAATACACAGATTAGTCGATACCCTTAGAATCATCGATTTTGAAACGTTTATCAGTTTCAATGTTTTAAATCATGTGTTAGACCTAAAGTGATACAAAATTGTGAACAAAAAAATTCCGCATCTGACTTATAAAGATTTTTTCCGCGCAAGTGGCCTGTACATCCGGTTATAAAAAAAACAATGATGATTAAGAGTGTCCGGACGAATTTACATGTACCTTGACTAATTTTTTGCTGAATATTTCACCGTCTACTAATGGAAGCCTATTTCAAGAATGCACTTCCTCAAAATCACACAATGGAGCCACAATTTGGTATTAATCGTGGAGGTATTTTCGCATTCTTGTTTTGCATTTTGGATTTTCCCTACAAATAAAAAGACTATGGCTATGTTTGGTAACACTTCTGTTTTCTGTTTTCTAATTTCTGTTTTTCGTAAAAAGGAAGTGAAAACAAAAAATATGTTTGTGTGAAATTATTTTCAAAAAAAAAAAAGTAAAAACATAATTATGAGTCGGTTGGAGGTGTGCCGGCGGGTGGTGGGTGGGGGTGGTGGGTGGTGGCGGTGATGGGTGGTGGGTCGCAACGGTGATGGTGGGTGGCGGTGGTGGGTGGTGGCGGTGATGGTGGGTGGTGGGTGGTGTGGTGGTGGCGGTGGTGGTGGGCGGTGGTGGAGGTGGAGGTGGTGGTGGGTGGTGATGGTGGTGGTGGGTGGAGGTGGTGGTGGGCGGTGGTGGTGGGTGGAGGTGGTGGCGTGGGTGGCGGCGGTGGTGGAGGTGGTGGTGGGGTGGTGGGTGGTGGAGGTGGTGGTGGGGGTGGGTGGTGGCGGTGGTGGTGGGTGGGGTTGGTAGTGGAGGTGGAGGTGGAGGTGGTGGTGGGGTGGTGGGTGGTGGCTGGGGTGGTGGCTGGGAGTGAGAAAACAAAAACAGAAAGTGAAAGTTGAGATTTTCAACTTCCTCAAATTTCATAAATAGTGGAAGTAAGAAGTAGAATTTGAAAGTGAAAGTGGCACACAAACAACATTCTGTTTTTAAATTGTCAAAATTCTGAAAACAAAAACAGAAAACAGAAGTGCCACCAAACAAGGCCTATATATATGTTACCCCGGCCTTTATTAGATATTGGTTTGTTTGTCTGATGATGGGTTTTTTTACAACTTGTCAAAATTATATTTGTTTTGTTGTGGGATATGTGATAATTTTATTTCCGTCGTGATATTATTTTCAGTGTCCATCACAAAATAATATTATTTGTAAATTTTTTAAATTAATAATTAAGACTTCCTAAGTAGGAAAAAGAAATGGAGACTTTCAAATATGGACCCAATTATGGGGAATGGAATTAAAAATTATGTTTTAATTAATAATATCTAAAATTAATTATGAATCCAAACGGGTCATTCATAAACATAATATAATACCGTAATAAATAAAAAAGGCACCATGGTAGAGAACCAGTTCATAATCTATGTTCATCATTATACTTCCAAACACTACTCTGTTACAAAATCTCTTCTCCATACATCTCCCAAACACTCTATAAATTCATAATCTATTCTGGTCATAATATAAAAATCTACAATTCACAATCAAAATACAAAAATGCAATCCATAATCAAACTCCCAAACGGGCTCTAGGACTAGTGAATAGAATGGCTCATGCAACCGATTTTGAGCCGACACAATAAGACTAAAACATTTATTTTCCTTGCCTTCTTAAATATGTGGGGATGTTCGTTTAACCTCTGTATTCATCTCGTTCCTTGTTTACTTGGGTATTTGGCCTATTCTTACATGTTAAACTTTTGATTAGTCTAGATTAATTTCAAATTCGTTATTGTCTTGACGAGAAAATTTTACAATTCAAAACTAAAAAACTTAATCAAAATAAACAAATTCTTCAACTTACCTATATATATTTCTTAAATTTCTTTTAAAATACACTTTGTAAAATTTCACATTTATGTGATCAAGAGAAATTCAAAAAATTTAAATAATTTGATAAAAGTCAAAAGAAGAACACTAAGAGCAGAATTACCTAGATAACAAATAAAATAAAACCGTCTGACCTCATTCTAATCGATCTTGTTTTAGTTTTTAGTAAATGGCTTTTGTTAATATGTGCCCTCAAGGCACATGTTAATGCCTATTAAATGAGATTAATTAAAGCCATTTATATAGGAAATAGTAAAGGTTGTTGTTTTATTCGATTAAGAGAAAAAAAATTAGTACGGTGAGACTTCTACGAGATAAACTTACTTACGGATGTGGTGCAAATTAGGGGATTTGCGCCACCCATTGTGGGTCCCACCGTACGATTATTGCAATAATATGAATCGTTCATCTTGTATGGCTTGCAAAATAATGTATCCACGTATAAAATTAACTTGATTGGACATTGATACATATTTCAAAAATTAAATTTTGGTTTGAAAAACGGACGGCCATGATATTAATATGCTTTTATTATATGCCCAAATGGCACATGTTAACAACACCCTTGGTAAATAGGGTGCATTAATAGAAATTCCAATTCACATTCTAGAATTCCAAATCTTTATACCAAAAGGAATAAATCCCTCCCCGTCCGTGAAATGGACTAGATCATCTTTTTGCCCGACCTAGGCCTATTTTGGGAAACGGGGTGGCTGATGTGCAGCCACCGCACAGCAGGTGTTGTGCACCCATCCGAGCCGTCCGTTGCTCGGATGGACGCCCAAATTTCACGTCAGCACCTTTGCATCCGAACCGTTCGTTGTCGCGCATGCAAGATGAAATCTGGACCGTCCATCCAAGCAACGGACGGCTCGGATGGGTGCACAGCACCTGCTGTGCGGTGGGTGCACAACAGGCACCCCAAATCCCCTATTTTGATGATCACAATCAATGATTTATTGGTCGCCGATTTATAGAGCTCGCCAAAATCATCAATCAAATGTCCTACAAGAACACACAAATGGACGTACTACGACGGTCAAGTCCATTTTTGGATTAGAGGATCTCATCCCATTCTAAAAGATCTCTACTCTGAAAAGAAATTTTAAAACGAAAATGCTAATATCAGTTAAACGGAGTGTTGTTAAGATTTAAAAAATGTATTAAAATATGTGAAATTCATATAAAATTATTTGTGAAAGCATATTAAAAAGGGAAAATGACCAGAAAATGGGTTTTAAAACAAATAATGACAATTACATGGTCATGGTTTGTGAAATTCCAAAAACATGACAAGGAGAAAATAAATGACCAATACATGGTAAATTTAAGGTGAAGTACCCATATTACCCCCTTATAATTTCCCCCCAAAAAACTCAAGTTTTCGTCAAACCCTAAAACACCCCTCCTCCTCCATTACGTGATCTCTCTCTGCTCCATCCGTCTCTCTCTGTTGCTCTCTCCGTGCCCGAAGTTGCTCTCTCTCTCTCTCTCTCTCTCTCTCTCTCTCTCTCTCTCTCTCGTGCACCTCGCAGCAGTCCCTCGGTGTCTCTCCTCCTCACTCTCGAAAGCAGGAATCGATCGTGAGCAATCGATTTCGCACGAAGTGGAGCTGTGATCTGGAACGAGTTTGTACAGCTACGTGAAAGGTAATCCCCCTCTTATCTCGTTATTTCAGTTTTGTGGCCGGTGCGCCAAAGAAATCGTTATGTTGGTGCTACTTTTGAATGTACTGCGAAACCCTTATTCCTCTCTCAGATACTCATATGGCAAATGATGGACTGAAATTTGCATAACGTCTTCATTTTTATTCAAATTGATGATGGACATTATCGTGGGCTTGTCTGAAATTTGGAAATGACATTTTTTTCTTCAGCATTTGGTGTATCAATCGATCTAATAGAAGCAATGGATGAAGAGTGGAACTTAATGAGCATGATTGTGAGAATATAGTAGTAGGAGCACGATTGCTGACATACTAAGACGGTCAAGTCCATTTTTGGATTAGAGAATCTCATCCCATTCTAAAAGATCTCTACTCTGAAAAGAAATTTTAAAACGAAAATGCTAATATCAGTTAAACGGAGTGTTGTTAAGATTTAAAAAATGTATTAAAATATGTGAAATGTATATAAAATTATTTGTGAAAGCATATTAAAAAAGTGTAAAAAGCGTATTAAAACGGAGGATTTTTATTCTTGTTGTCAGCCTTAAGCCCTGAACACAAGGACTGATTCTAAAAAGGTCCCCACGTCCCTCCAAAGAGCCATAAGCAAGGCCTCACTCTCTCTCTCTCTCTCTCCTGCCGTATAATTTCGGAGAAGTTTCATCATCTGCTGTTTCCCAACACTCAACGCGCCCATCAGAATCAATTCACAAGAGGTTTCTTCAAATTCCCAAAAGCCCAATCAATATACACGAATAATGCTTGTATATATAGAGAGACTGATATTTATGTACAGTCAAAACCTTTCGATATCTTCCAAGGCAAGTAATTGACAACAGTGAGTCCACTCTCTCTCTCTTTCTCTCGCTGTTCTATAATCAACTGTTCTTTTGGTTAATCTGTCAATAAAATCCATATGGTTTACATCTTGTAAAATTCCCTGTAGTTCTCCATTGCCAGTTTGTTGATTGTGGTTTTATTTTGTTAATGGATGATATTTGAGCAGTTTTCTTTTTCCTCTTGTTGCAGTAATTTGGTTTTGAAGTGTAATTTTAGGGTTCTAGTAGACATTTTAGTTTGCTTTTTTCATATATGATTTTTGATCACCCCGTTTCTCTTGTCACAGTTAAGTGGTTTTCAATTGCCATTTAAGTTTGCTTTGTTCATGGACGATCCTTGATTACCCTGTTTTTATTTTTTGCATTAAAACTGGTTTCAAGTGGAATTTTAGGGTTCTGAATTTTAATTTTTACTTCGTTCGTGGATGATCCTGTTTCTCTTGTTGCAGTGAACTGCTTTGAAGTGGAAGGTTAGGTTTCCAATTGTACATTGTTAGAGTTCTCGTTATTGACGAGGAGTATGGCATCTTCTCATGGTAATATGCAGTCCGAACCCGTGAAAATGGAACAAAAAATGATCACCGAATTCTTTGCAAAGACTCGGCAAATTATACTCGAATCGAGGTGTCCCCATGTGCCTTCTCGTAATTATAGTGGTGAACAAATGATATCGTCCCCATCTTCGTCTGCACCACCGTCTCCAAGTATTAGGACAAGGGGTAAATGGTTCAATTTAGATCTAAGAGATTGTCCAGCAGCTCTAGAGAACATTGATTTTTTGCGTCAAATTTGTCTTGAACCAATGGTGGTTGACATTATTTTACTGCAAGGCCGAAGTGCTCTGAACCTAATGAGTAGTTCACCTAGAAGGAGCATTGTAAGAAATTTATCGGCAAAAGAGCAGTTTTCGGATATTTGGAATTCAGGACTTGATGAATTTGGTAGCGAGGTGAAGACTGGGAAAATTGTAGAGAGATGGGTAGTGCAGTATGAATGTGGAAAGAATGGTAGGGATTGTGCTTCTGGAAGCAAGAGGTCAACTGGTAATAGTATGCCTACATCTTATAAGAAATTGATACTGCTTTTAAGATTGTTGTACTCTATGATTAGACTTTTGCCTGCGTATAAACTCTTTCGCGACCTTAATTCAACCGGTCAAATGCTCACGTTTAACCTAATTCATCGGGTGTCCTCTTTTGTTGAACCATTCACACATCAAGAAGAGTCAGAGATGCAGAAATTCGTGTTTATGCCTGTGGAAACCTTTTGTGGTAGGCTTTGTCTCTCTGTGTCCTATTGTTCGTCCCTCTCTGATGTCAATTCTCAACCGTCAACACTGATTACCCCACAGTTTATACAGGATTATGTGGGAGTCCAATGGCATGCCCATTAAAAAGGTTCCCATCCATTCCTCAAGGTTCCCCGTCTTTCTCTCCCTTGGAAAGGTGTCACAGCTGGAGTCATGATATTTGCCGAGCGGCATCTCCTTCACCCACATACTCTGATTCCCACGCTTCAATTTCTAAACCAAGTTCCCATTTTATTCCTCCTACAAATTTGCCACGCCATTTGCCTGAAACGCCTCAGCTTCATGAAAACAATACCAATATCGATGAGAATTGGCCTTCTGTTTTTTCACCCTCGCCATCCCAGTCGCCACCTGCCTATGTTCCTAGTAGACATGTATCTAAGGTTCTTTTGCGGCCTGAAAGTGATCCCGTTAGCATGGCTTCATCTAAGCTTGGTAGTGCTCCGCCGCCTCTGAAGGGTACAAGGCCCGTTGCTTCCAAGACAGAGAAAAGTTCTGATTTGACACAGAAAAGGTCAACAGTTGATAAGGTATCTTAAGCTGGATTATGGATATGCCAAACTTTGGATTTTCCTACCTTATTTTGTTTTAATAGTGCTTTTTGTTCTTTGTGTTAGCTGCTTTCCTTTGGAAAAAATGAAAGAGGAAGCTGTTCCAGGGTGAAGTTATCATCCAACAGCTCGCCGCAGATATTAATTTCTAGAAGCTCAAGTAGGTTGTCTTTCCAAGATGATTTTGATGATTCCGAGTTTTCTGGCCCCTTTATTGTGGATGATGTTGACATGGCTGATAGAGATAGCAGGTAATGTGGGTAATATGTGGATCTTGTATTTGGTGTGATTTCCTGTCACATTCACTTCCATGTGTTTCCTATTTTTTCTTGAATTTTCTCATATTCCCTATTCTAGTGATTTTTGCTTATCTGCATGCATGCTTGTGGCTATGATGTTCTAACATTCATGGTTTGTACTACTTTGTTTTATCAGCGAAGATTTTATTATGAATAAAACGCCACAAAAGAACACATACCATTGATTTTACTTTTCGTCTTTCAGAAGTTATTTGACATATTGTTTTTTGATCGCTCATCATGCTGAAATTCATCACGAAAAAGAGTAGAAAACAACATCATGTTGTTGCAAACATTCTTGTCAATCCACCATGCTTTGTTCATCCCCTCTCCTTGCAGAAGTCAATGGGCATAAGATTTGTTGGAAAGACGATAAAATAATGTGATACGCATGTTAGTGGTGAATTAAGGTCGACCACTATCCCATTTTAGTGATTTTTTTCCTCTCAAGAGTTGATTTGTTGTGTTGCATCATTCGATCATTCCTATTGTAGTTTTCTTCAACCACATGGGTGTGGACTTTCAATTATTTTGCTGTCTACTTTGCAAGATCTTGTCTATATGCCATCATGTGTGATTCCTTAAATTAGCATTTACGTTGAAGTATTAGATATTATCTGAAAGAATAATGTCCCCTATAATGGTCATAAATTTCTCCTGGGAGCTGTTGACGATGGATAGGAGTAGCGAATGATGGCAAACGTTCCTTGACTGCTTGACTGAAAGCTTGAAAGCAGATGATCTTCTATATTTCCTTGCCTAGGATTTCCATGTAATTTCCTTTCAGTGGTCATCTGGCCCTCATAGTTGATTGACCTGTTGACGAACAAGATGTTGATGCTTTCTGGCTGTTTTCCTCGATCACCTCATTTGGCTGATTGACTCTGACAAAAAGTTCATTTATGTATTGAAGCGCTGTAGCTCACTCAAAAGTAACAATAGAAAGCACAGGATAATGGGGTTGAATTTGACAGATACTGATAAGGATTAGTTGTATAAGCATTCTGATGCTACTCACAGAAGTGCAGTTTGATCATCGTGTTCTAAGGACATCTTGGAGTTTAGCTTGATATTCACTTAAATTTAGAAGTTTTGCTAAAATGTAAGAAAGACCTTTGTTCACCATGTTTTTTGTTATTGGCCTTGCACAAATCACACACTTGTGAGTGGTGTCTGTTCGGAACAAATTTTCTGAGGATATTTAGGGTTCACAAACAGATGTTATGTTTGTATGTGAGTTCATGTAACATAGCTTAGTACGTCTTTGGAGCTTTGTTCCAGCGGTCATGTTATGTTATGTTTCGGAGTACGGTCTTTTTCTTCCTCTGGATTTCGGGTTAGAACGTGGATACTTTTGGTGGAGTTAACTACTATCTACAAAGGTATAAGGTTCAGTGTATGTTGGTTAATATTTCATACAATTCAAGAAATGAAAAGGACTAAGCTTTCATTTCACTGATAAATTTTGTGTTTGATTTAAGCATCAACCTTGGAAACCTTCCAAAGTTAAGAAATTTAATCTTCATAAAGTACATGAGCATTTTCTTCGTTTGTAAAGTGTTATATTATTTGCAAAGACAGAAAATCAGCCAGGGGAAGCTCTCCTTCTGCTGCATGTTCATGGTATAGGAAATGATCCGACACTTGTTGACTATTTTTTGAATTGGGAACCAAGTAGTCAATTTGGTTTTTGGTGGTTGTTTCTGATTTTAAAACCAAATGTTATGTGCATAGAAAGAGCCTACAATCCCAAATTTAACTGGGCATTCTAACGAAAAAAACATGAACTAGGACAAACAAAGAACATTTCACCATTGTTTCCGGAGTGGTCGAAGTACATCTCTTCCAAAAAAAAAAACCTTTTGAATTAGATGAGTGATGATGATCTTTTGACAATTGCAGTGTGGATCTCACTCTCTGAATTACTTCCATATCACTTCCTGATATTAAACATGATAAATTGACTTGCAACGCCAAACAATTTGTCTCTCACTTTTTTTCACTTCGCTTTCGTTTAAGAGTGTGTTCTTACCTATCACTTTGCATTAGTTTGAGTTTGTGATCCCCTTTTCCTGCAATTTGGACAGCATCAACGTAACTTGAATGGGAATAATTGTTTAGATGAATTTGATACTTTCTTCATTCTTTTTATATTCTTTTGGCATGAGCAAATTTGATTTGTCTTCTTTCTCCATCTATCAGACCTGCATCTTTTGATCACAAAGGACATCCATGTGAGCCACTTGAGCCCGGCGGATTGTTTCAGGTCAGAAAAACCCAAGATGCTGCTGTCACTGCTCTTGTTCATATGTTGAAGAGGGCCCCACCTCTCCGTCATGACTTCTCCCGTTCTATTAACTCGGTGGTATCCTTTATGCCTCTAACCTCGAATGAGCAAAATGTTAAATCTGACCCACCAAGGGTTCAACATGCTACTGCTGCTGCTGTTATAAGCGTAGCATCTTCTGGGCATGTTGTACCCAGGACAGCAGCCGATGCATTGGATGAGCTCAGGGGATATAGAGATATGAAAGATAAGTTGCTTGCTCAGGGCATGCGATCCCAGATACAGACAAAATAACAATGCCACAAGGATGTGTTTGGATGTGGATTTGTGGAGGGATTCCACGAGGGAAAGTGAGTTGATTTGAAAACCAAGTGAATTTAACTTCTTTGCTTCATTTTCTTGTTATCAGTTACTTTATTGTTTGCTCACCCCCACAAATCCATGATCCAAACACAGCCTAAAAGTCTTTCATCAAGAACTGGATTGACAGGATTTTAGAATTGAGCACATGCTGCCACAAATGCTATAAAGATATGTACAGCATTTTGTTTGGGAGTTGACATTAATGCCACAGCTTGAACTATGGAATTTTGTCTCCTCTTTTTTGTATAAATATATTAGGGTATATATAATGCATACAGAGATAGCCCTACGTCGTGATTATATGACCCAGGGCAAATGTTGGATTGAACTATGACTTGTACATATAAAGCACTCGCCATCTCCCGATTGTTCAAAATGTATATACAGGGATGGGTGTATGGATTCCTTGAGATATAAGTCCATATTTTGTTCATAATTCCTCGTGTAGGTGGATTTTAGATGTTATGACACTTTGGTTGGTTTTTTTTTTTTTTTTTTTCATCAAAGGCTACAAGTCTTCTGCATTGCAAATTTGCAATTTGTTACGGGTTAAGTTTCTGCCCTTTTGTGGATTACAATTGGCGAACATTTTACATTTTAGAGCATCAGTTCTGGGAAGAACTTGGTGAGATATAATCTGTTCCGGCGAAAGCAAAGATAAATAGATGGGGGAAAAACCCTCGAGGGATGTCCGGTGGAATTAAAGGTGAGAAGATTATTTTGACTTGTCAAATTTTCTCATGAGTTAAAACGAGGACAGTTGGCTTAGTGGTTGTATTTGGGGATGTAGACAATTTTCAGCAAAAGTCCAGCCCAGGGTGTAGGGGGTGGGGCCGCCATTGCGCGAATTGCAGGGAAAATGGTATTTTGTGTTTTGGAAGGGGCAATTTCGGTCATTGGACCTTACCTATTTATATTGCAGTTGCATTGTAATTAGGGTTAGAGCGTTTCAGTGTAAACACGAGAGGAGGCGAGAGAAAAGTTTTCTGAGAGATAAGAGAGAAGACTTGTACTCCATTGATTTTTCGATTTTAGTAGGCTGGTGTAGCTCCATGGTTTTTTTTTTCTCGTGTTAAGGTTTGTAAATTTGTGTGTTCTTTCTTTTCTGTTTATTACGCACTGTTTCTTTTGCTATTTGATTTTTGTCACTTTAGTTTCCAAGATCTGTAGAGGCCTTGTAGGTTGAACGAGGAGTTTGATCCCAACAATTGCAGGTTCAAATCCTATAGAGAGGAGTTCGAAATCAATTGTGATGATTTGTTGGGATGGAGTTAAAGTAAAAATAAGCTCTTCTATCAATATGACAAAACAAAATAAGTTGTAATGAGTAATTTTGGCAATGAACCAATAAGTGGTTGAAACAAGCCCCCTCTGCGCCTATAATTGAAGTTATATTTTGAGAAATTATTGTAATAAAGAAGTCACTTGCAATAATTTTTACAATTTAAAGTTTTTGCAGTTGATATAAGGTTGAAACCAACCAAGTTACTTGAGTTTTTATTTATTAAAAGCTTATTCGTGATCTGTTTTTTATACAAGTAAACTAAACTTTTATATTTTTTGAAGCTCGTTAATATTTTAAATCAAGTTGTTAGATAAATTAAATTCTTGAGTTTTTATTTAGATAAAAAGTTGAAAAATAATTGGCTTGATCTGTTTTTTATTTGATTAAAAAACTTTTATATTTTTTGAAATCGTTAATATTTTAAATCAAGTTCTGTATAAACTTTTGTTTGACTTTGATTAAAACTTATTTGAAATGAGCAAACTTTTGAAAAAATAAATTACATTCGAGTTTCGCTTGTTTTTTAGCTATATCAGATAAAAAATTGATTATATTTTTCAATCGATAATATATTTCATATACATCTTAAATCTAAAATATACTCCTTGAGACTTTCCATACGGAGGGAGTATTTCATACCGTTGAGTACCCACATACCGTTACCTTGGGACTTTCTAAATGGAATCTCTAACAACCACCGCTGTCGCAGCCGAGCCCGTCACCGTCGGAGACTACAACTTGACGGCAAAGATCGGCGGAGGGACGACGTCGACGGTGTGGAAGGCCGAGCACCGGACCACCGGCCAAGTGGTGGCGCTGAAGCAAATCCGCCTCTCCAAGCTCACCCGCCGCCTCAAAAGCTCCTTGGACTGCGAGCTCAATTTCTTGTCCTCCGTCAATCACCCAAACATTGTTCGCCTTCTAGACGTGTTCCAGGTTGGT
>CM029273.1:30069590-30081625 GCA_016920895.1 Vaccinium myrtillus | reverse complement strand
TATGTCCCAAGATACATGGTATTAATATAGCAATTGGTATTTTTAAGACTCTTTTAGGCTGAGATTCGATATTGGCAATGTGGGAGGGAATTGCAGAAGGAAAATGGAAGGCAGAAGTGTTAAAAACATAATATCAATCACATTTTTTTTTTCCTCTGTGATTTCTTCTATGTATCCGAATAAACAAAAACAGCCTTATTTGAATGTATTATGTTCCATTCGTGTAAAAAATTTGGCTTTCTGCTTACAGTTTGGGAAGGCAATAGTTTGTTCGGATGCAGCTGCAGAACTGCAGTGGAGAGGCTAGAGGGTTTCTTGGTTTTGGCTATTGCCTCTCTGGGTAAGCATGTCACAGAGTTCAATCAAACACCTGAAGCAGAGGTATGCTAAAGTCTGTCTTCAGATTTTTGTCCATCAATCAATGTGTTTAACTTAAATGTCTTCAGATTTTTGGAGAAATAATTGGTTTGAGAGATTGAAAGTGGGGAATGCTACTTTATGTATATTGTGTTTAAAATGCAACGTGTCGTGCTTTTAGAAAGGTACGGGCAATTTCTAGAACAAAAGCAATTGAGCAACAAAAACAAAAGCCATTGAGGCAAAACGGTAGTTCATGAAGTTGAGTTCAATTTTTAGGATGGCAATTTTTAGAATGGCATGTGTAAGCAACACGTTTTGGATTTGAAGTTTTGTTACATTGATGTTTGTTTTGACAGACAAAGTTTCAAAGAAAGAATGGTGTTGAAGCCTGCTTTCTGACATCCAAGGGATAATGCATGTGCACCATTGGAGAAAGAGCTCAGTTGTGTATGTTTCAAAAACTGATTTTGTCTCTTTCTTCCTTCAACGTTTCTAATATAAAACCTTCATATTTTTTTTTTCTTCGCCCTCAGAATTGCACTCTCTTTCTAATGAAAACATTGAGTTTATTTTGTTGAAATCAATAAAAGTCGTGATGGATTATTTCCACTTATGACCTATATTCCATTTTTCACTTTTGGAAAATTGGGTTCTTGATTTTCTTTATTATTGTTCGAGTGCACGCTAATTATTCGAAAGTGTCTTTAGGCACGGGCATCCGCTAGTGATATGATATGATATACTCACAAATCCCATTTTAAATACTCCTACGTGTATATCCCCTGTCATTTTCAAACATCAATATCTTTTTATTGGTAAGGTTTCCAAAGTTTTTAAAATTTTGTCTAATAGAACTAATTGAGATCTATCAAATAAGATCCATATTGCATATAAAATACATTATAGAATGAAAACTATAAGAGTTTTAAAAAACACGCATAACCATGGCGCGGCATTTAAATTGGGACGGAGGGAGTATGTTTTTACTTTTGGGGCGCTATTTTTGGCCCAAAAGTTGGGGCGCTAGCGATGGCTTACGGCCGCTCAGGGTCGGCCTTGTACACCTCCAAAGCTTCCAAGGGCTCTGTTTAGAGAGTTAATTTCCCAAAGTGCCTAAATCTTAAACCTTAAACTCAAAGTATCTAAACCAACTATATCTTACCCCAAAGAACCTAAATCTCCTAAAATTGTACCCCAAAATTAACTCTACAAATAAGGCCCTTTGAAGCTTTGGAGGTATACCAAGAAAATGTCCAAAACGACGTCATTTTGGACGAATAGCAGGGCGAAAAGCAGGGTCCTCTATGCCATTTATTGTATGTTGTTTTAGGATTATTAGGAACATAGGTCGGGTTAAATTTGTTTCTTCGAATAAGTGATCTTATCTTATCTATTCATGTTTGTTCCACCAAGTTTTGTTCCAAAACTAACAACCGTTCTACAGGTACTGACAGGTGGTACCGACCACGTACCGATCGGCGTCGGGGACCCCGTTGTGGGTCCCAAACGATCAATCCGAACCATTGTTCCATCTAAAAATCAAATTATGAGTGGGCCTACGCGAAAATCGACGCAATCGGACGGCTATATGAGCTCGATCCAAAATCACCCCATTTCATTCGGAATTTGATTTTGAGATGGATCAACGGTTCGGATTGATCGTTTGAGACCCACAACGGGGTCCCCGACGCCGATCGGTACACTGTCTGTACAAGGGGTCTGTACCCCTTGTATTTCCACAAAACTAAATACATCAAACTGAGTAAACCAGACTGAACCGAGTAAACTAACCGGTCCAAAACAGAAGTTTTTTCATCTGGTTTCGGCTTCCAAATCCTTGGAATGTGAATTTAGTACCCAATCCTTGTTTCCACAGCACATTCTACGTAATGTTGTTCGGAACAGCATGCCTGGATACTTTCTCTATATAGGCTTGCTATTGACATGGGTGTGATGCTCTGGACCGTTCATCCGAGCAACGGAAAGTCCAGATGTGCACAACACCTATTGTGCACGGGGTTGTACAACAGCAACCCCAGATCCGGCATAATATTTGGTACAATAACAAATACTGTATATAATTTGTTCACATGGCACTTGTTCATTGGCTTAGGCTGAAAGCTTTGTCTTTCCAATCTTCGCCTAGTGGAGGCCTCAATTAAAGTCAGAGCAAAACTCCATATACTCTGGGCCACTTATGCAAATGTTGTATTAATAGACTTTCCAGTACAATAACACTAAAATGCAAATTGGTGACATGTTCGGAAAATGCTAAATACCCAAAAAAGTGCCCCGAAAGTGAAATTAATAGTTCAGATAATTATCCAAATGAATTTGGACCACTGATTTTACTTTCAAGATAATTTTTAGGCTATATGTTCGGTGTACGTAGGATTGCTCAAAATGTTTTCTAGCAAAGTGGTAGAAAAACAGAACTGTTAGTAATTTTATCACCTTTTGCTAGATAAATAATACTAGTACATAAAGTGGATAATTAGAGAGGTCTTTTTATTCCTTACAAGGTGAGATTATATGCAGTGTCCAGAGGCAAATGTTCGGAAAAGGTTTTGAAGACCCAGGTTCTCACTTTTCTGTATTGGGCCCCAGTGGGCAGACTCATTCTTTTCCTCTCATCTCAATTTTTAGGAACTTTACTATAGTGCATACCTGGTGTGAGATGGGTTCGTGGGGTCCACTTCAAAGACCCACACAAATGATTTAACTCGTCCGTTAGTTCTAACATTAATTTTTTGAGTCACTCCTAAAAAATTAGCTCATTCGAAAAATTATAAGTGTTTGATCCGTCATTTAATTGTGATTCACAATTTCGGAATCTTGATTTTTGAGAAAAGTTTGAAAGAAAGTTGTGATTGTCCGATTGACTACCTGGAAAATAACTCACTTTGTGAAAAGACAGATTTTAATATTTTAAGATGAAAGGAAAAGATGAGCCCAATACGGAAAAGTGAAAACCTGGTCTTCAAAACCTTTCCGGGATTGTCCGTCTACCTGGAAAATAAACTCACTGGAAAAGACAGATTTTAATATTTTATAGAAGCTCGACATACATAAGAAAATGAAGTACATAAAAGACCCGCAAAACTAGTGAATAAAACCAAACCAAACCAAACAAATAAACCAAAACATCAGCACTACAGGTCCAAAGAAGGAACAAATCCAATCCAACTTGAGAAATTTGTCTTTTTTATCGGCACTCCAACTGAAGAGTTTTTTTTTTTGGACTATAAGCGGTAACAGAATATGAGTATCATAATTACATCAAACTAGAAAGAAAAAAAAATCACAAAAGCTCAACTCAACTAATCGTCCCATTACGGGAAGCAATAATCTCAACAAATACACGGGGAATAACTCCCCAAGCAGGCAGGGAGATTTAACCTTGTTACCTCCTAGTGAGATGCAGAAGTTATGCCAATTGAGCTAGCCCCAATAGAGAGGTGTTGGATTTGCATAAATAAAGAAAACGATAGCAGAAACCAAAAACTCCTTATTAGCAGAGCCACTTTCAGATTTTCATCATTCGCACGTCTACACCACTGTTTATTTTTTGCAATAATCTGGGTAACAAACCCATATAATTGAAGAAAAGCATCACCAATGCAACTATTGACTATACATATCCTTTGGTGAAGAACGACTCAAAGACGTCGTTGGAATCATTTGCATCCAAACATGTGACGCCAAGATAGGGTTAGACGTTAGTAAGATAAATATTTTGCCGGTAGTCACCGCCAAGTGGAATAATAAGCAAGCAAAGGGGAAAAAAAGGCAATAGGATATTTGGTCATACTATGGATACCCCAAATGAAGCTAGTCTTCTCTTGGCCACCTTAGACCTGTAACACCACACCTCAAACGCCTCGGTGAGATCTGGGTACCGAATATGCTTGTTTTGCAACCACCCGGTCAGAATCTCTGCCTGGTCCCCAGATGGCAATGCAAGAATGATGGAAACAAATGCTGACTCCAAAGATTGCCAGAGCTCACCATCCATTTTAAGTGCCAGACCTTCTTCGCCATCAGCCGAGGCAGCATCAATCAAAGGCTTCACTACCCTCATGAATGGAAGCCAAACCTTCACCATCTTAAGGCGTTTAGCAGTTGGAAGTATTGCGGTTCCATAAGCAATTGGTTCTAAAATCTTTGCTGTGATCTCCACAATCTTCAATCTTGACTCGAGAATTTCGGCTTCTGGGCTACCTAGGTCAACTGCCTTCACTATGCTTTCTGATGCCTCCATCCACTTCATAACAAATTCTCTCATGATGTCCAATTTAACCAGTATCTGACAAGCCCATGATAAGTCTGTCAAATAGGATTGGAATAACTGCAATTTCCCCGTTTCAGAAACTGGTTCTTCGGTCTTGCATAGTAAAGACTCTACCAGAGTGGTAAATCTGGCAAAGAGGTCATTGACACATGCCCGTACCTCTGATTTTATTTGGTCGTCAGCTGTTAGTAGAGGAGCATCGTCATCTTCAGTAAGCATGTACTCGAGCTGCTCTTGAGCTGAGGTCTTCAAATCAGTCAGGGATGAAGAAGGGGATGACGTGGCAAATCGGATGGCTGCGAGAAAAATCCTGACAATAGCAGTTGTATTAACAGGTTGAAGACGAGCAAGTATCGGTTCCGCTTGTGATCCCATACCTGGAATGGTTCTTAAGATCTCCTCCTCCTCGGTTTCTTCCCAACAAACTGCTTCCAAATAGTCCACACAAGCAGCAATTATTTGAGGGCACCCAAGCTCATTGGCCACGTGGAGAACACCAAGGGTATTTCTAACACCATGACACACGTCAGTCACTGAACAGTCGATACTGTCATAGAACAGGCGAAGGACATTAATATGGTAGTCCAATTCAGATTCTTGACAGTAGACCTCAACGCAGTTGCGCGAATCAAGAATCTGACAGGTGGGCCAATTCTCAGATAAGCGGTCGGAAAAATACTTGCTTTTATTTACGAGGACATGGGAGTGGCAGTATACCCACTCATCTCGGCCTTCCTGAGTTCGTAGCCTCACAACAACATCACTTGTTGATCTATCACCGATCCTGCTTGGAGCTCTTGTTTTATTGTCCTGAAATGTGGCAATAGAAAACATGGGGGAAAATACTAAGCAGTTTCAGTGAAGAAAAAAAAAAAAAAAACTAGAACTTTAATGGATGCAGTATATTTTATTATTTAAAATGATGTAGTAATCAAGACTATTGAAATGAAGAACATAAGGATCAATCCGGGACTGGGTTATGCCTCAAATGCTTGTTTCTGTAATTCCTGGGTTGATGCAAAAGGTAGCAAATATTTAGGAGCACAAAGCTTTAAAAAAACAATTCTTCAGTTTCCATGCTATCTTAACAGCAGTTATTTACACCAGTCTCGGAATAGAAACTAAAAAACATGAATGGGAAAACTCACAGGAGACTCCATTAAGCACCAAGCCACTACGGCAGTTTTCTAAGCATCACGACAACCTGTAATGTTGACATTAACACAGAATGTATTAATAGATTTCAGATATATGCATAAGAATACATTTACAAGTTCTAGAACCCTTGTACACATATATCAAATTTCTAAAAGTTACAACTTACGAGTGATTGTGTCAGAAGAAAATTGCCAATATTCAAGATGATAAATTTACTTAGATTTGCATCACATGGAAGGAAATGATTGACTGCACACAACTTGGCCAAAAATATTGACTTACTATTTCGTAACCGAAGCAACTACATAGTGCAATTAATAGTCAACAGCATATGGTCAACGACTCCTAATACATGTCAGACAACAACCGAGTTAAATTGATTCCAAGGTTGAAATAATCAATCAATTAGGATCAACTGCAACAACTAGCTCAGAAACAAGGTACACCCTAAGACAGACAAGGCTGTCATCCCCTGCATTGGAACAGAATCAAAGAAAGAAATGTGATCAGGCTTCTCTTCAATTAATCTAGCCTTCTGAATGACCAAATAGGCTCTCCAAAAACAGCGAAAGGGTCTATTTCAAATAAATTAACAAATGGAGTGCATAAACAAATCCACATGATTCTGAAAAGTTCATTATCCCAGTTGAATAGGACAACTGAAGTCTCAATTGGTGATACTCAAAATCCTCCATTAACAAACCCTCTTTCTTAAGCCTTTTCCTATTAAAGATGCACATCCACTCAAGATACACATTTCAACTCGGACAAGTGAAAACGGGTTGCTTTTCCTAAGGCTATTAGAACTAGAAACTCCAATAATAAACAATTCACTTCAAGTGATCACTTAACAACAAAAATCTCATTAACTGTTCTCTTTCAGCTAAACATTTGTACAATACAAGATAAAGCAATGTCAAAAAAATCGTGATAGGCTAGTAGTACCTTTCCACTCATTTTCTTCAATCTGCCTGTCTGCCATTCCAATTGCAATTTGAATCTCATTTACTTTCAGTTGTTTGAATCAGCATAGAAGATCCTACCTTAGTAGTTGTCTTTACACCACAAGGAATAACTTGGTAAAGAAATAGATCTTACCATCAAGCACAAATAAACGAAAAGTTTAAAACTACAAGTCCCATGCATCTAAATAAAATAAAAACAACTAAGATAATACCACTTGCTTAGAGCCGATGTCATAACTTTTGTTTCGCTTGCTGTTCAATTTTCAACCAGTGTTCAACCGTAAAAGCACATCTGAACGGCTAATGATCCATGCCACAGTGATCAAGAACCAATCCTCAACCAAGTGACTTTAATAGCTCAAAATCACATTATCAAAGAACAAGTACCAAACTTATGGCTAAAGGAGATATAATTTTGCAAAACTATGCATAATTTGGAGTCAAAACTCTTAAAAGACCTGAAGCACTGACAACCTATAAGTATCCTTGTGAAGTAAAATTATGCCATAGATGCATTAAGGTGTATAGAGCCTTAAATGACATTGATTGGTCCATGAAAAAACCTACTTCATCACATAGGAATTCAGACATTAACAAACAAAGAGCAACTCTACAAAATTCTTTCACAATGAAGGTAGAATCACCATTATGATATAGATAGCGGCATAGCGCAATACCTAAAATTTGGTTTCTTCATCCCTTCCCCAAATTTTTACTCAAACATGAGAAAAAAATATGAGTAAGTGGCTCATTGGAGCATCTCCAGTCCTTAATGGACTCAAATTCCAATTAAAAGTCCTCTAAACTCACTATAGGACCCAAACTCAGGTCAAATTGAGTTTAACTCAAATTTTTAACCAAATCAAGAGGGATTCAATGCGTTTTTTTCTCTTTGGAATCTACATTTATACGAATGAAGCTTTTACTTAAATTTATACTTAGATTTGAGTTTATCCACAGGATGAAGCTTTTGTTTCTGGGCAGGTACCAAATGAAGCTTTTACTCAGAATTCAGTAAATTTTTTAAGGGCGGGCTGGAGATGCTCTTAATGGCATAATATTAAACTTGAGTAAAATTCAACTATCAATAGATTTGAGCTAAAGGTTAGGTCTGTCTCCAATCATTCCCGCCCACACCCTCAATGATTGGGGACTAGATGGGTGTTGTTATTGTTCATTCCCGCCCACACCCTCAATGATTGGGGACTAGATGGGTGTTGTTATTGTTGTGTCGTAATAGATTTGAGCTAAAGAGTGAGGACTGGACTAGGATTAATTGGGGTAACCTAAATTTTGGTTCTAAGCATAAAATGTTGGGTAAGGGCCGGAAATGCCTGGTAAGTGGACAGAGTCTATGGGGTTTGACTGATAAACCCAGAGGGGAGAAGGAAAGCCTAGCAGATGAGGATGATCTACGACTAATAATAAACGATTCGCGCAGATTATGTCCCTTGGGTTCGCTAGAAGAGCTCAAGGGCAAAAAAATTGGGGATGAGAGAGAGATGTTTACCGTGGGTGGGGCGATGAACGGTGGACGCACAGAGAGATGCGTGAAGAATTTGCCGTGGGTGGGGCGATGAACGGTGGACGCACAGCAGGACTTGGGGGAAAGGGATTGCAGGGCAGTAGAGAGTGAGAGTGAAAGAGCCGAGTCCTCCTTTCAAAAACAAAGAAGAGCTGAGTCGGGTAGGAAAGGGTGACAGACTGACAGTGCTGGGGTTCCGGAGAAAGTAGGATGCAATAAAGGGAAATAATATGGGTACACCACATACATATCAAGATGATGTGGCAAATAAGGAGAAGCTCATTGTATGACCCGCCTAAAAAATGGGCTTCTCCTCATCCGCCAATCCAAACGGGCCTCCTTCCGCCGTTTTACCTCGCGTGATGTATCCATAAAAGATTATTCACAATAAACGGAAGGCTTGCGAGTCGGGCGAGGAGATCTTTGAGAGCGAGCAATTCGTTTGCAGTATTTAGACAATATTTTAGCAATATCGTGATAGTGATCAAATGATAAATGATCAAATGTAAATATGTTGAGTCCCGTAAATTTATACATGTTGAGTTTTTAATATATGCTACTTGATTTATTTTAAACTATTTTGTAATTATAGGTCACTGGAGCCGTTTGCAATTTTGCATAAATAATGGAGTATTAGAGCTTTTAGGATGCAAAGCCGGATCGAGTTGCAATTTATAGAAATTAAGTGAGAAACAAAAACTACAATCTTAGAAACTTTAGAATCTTATATGGTTTGATCATTCAAGGAAATCAAGACAATCTAATTTTGAAGGAGAAATCAAGAGTTTGATTCCTTCCCGAATTCGGAGTCCACTTTTATCAAATGCGGACCACAACTTTTTGCTCGGTTGTTGAATTGAGACGATTCAAATTGGGTTGTAAAAGCTAATTTAAAGTGTTACAATTGTGCGTGAAATATAAATTCTCTGATTCAGATGTTTACTTGGTCAAAACGGGCCCACAAGCATGGTCATATTTGTTGATATAATTCCATCTGAATTTCTTTTAGTTTGGAGTTTGTAAGAGGGGGAAATTCATAGGGTACATAAATCAATGAAATAACTGACTAGGGATGAGAATAGTGGATGATTAACTTGAGGGACTAAGGGAGAATTTATGGACTGGTGAAGAACAAGGCAAACAGTAGGGAAGAACCCTTGGCAGGAATTCGTCACCCAATTAGAGCAAGAGTTGAGTGCGATTTTCTCTCTAGGAGGAGTGTTTCTCTCTCTATAATCGCCCTCTCCTTCTCTCTCTCTCTCTCTCTCTCTCTCTAATCGTCCTCTCCAAATGAGGGGAGAGTGCCCTATTTATAGGCCACTCGACCTCTCCTCTAGGCCGAGTGGATTAATAAAGTTCGGACACGTTTCACACAAATAGTGTACGAATATTCCTTCCATACTGTCATTCCGCGGCCGCGACACCCGCGGGAGGGTCCCACGGGAGCTACTCCGTGTGTGCCCACGGGTGTTACTCCGCGGGTGCCGTACCCTTGTTCCTAGCCACCAAACCACAAAATCTCCAGTGATCCCGAGTGCACGACGAGGTCAAGGTTTTCCTCGGTCTCGCCGTTACCGCTATCGGGCACGGTCGAGGCTCTACCTTGCCATCACCGCATGAGCGACATGGTCACAACCTCCCCGGTCACGCCAATACGGCATCCAAGCCTCTAAATGGCCTCCCCTCGGACCCTGCCAAGTCGGCCAAGGGCGGACTCATCGTCTGGGTCGGATCATCTTCAGAGGGCCGACGTCTCTCTTCGTCGTGTCCCAAAATCTTAGGGAATCATAATCGATTCCTTCATCATCATCTCTCATCCGAGACTCGAATGGTATAAGTTGTGTCACCATCAGGTCGCCTTTTGATCGAGGCATCCCTGTCTGTCACTCGAAAATTTGGCTAAGTATGGAAAAGTAACTTTTTTTGAAAAGTTTCGATTTGGCCGATAAAAAGCCCCGGTATTTGTTCCTTGGATTTTTCTAAGCACAATGGTATAATCAGATGATCTTTTCAAGTACGGGAAGGTTGTCTTTCAACCCTTTTCTTCGGAGAAAAATGTGTCATTTTTCGCCTTTGAACTAAAAGTGGGGGGATAGATTTTGATATGATTGGAATTTCAAAATTCTAGCACTGCCATCATTTTCGAGAAGGGGTACTTCATTATTTTCATAAATAAATTAAAGTAAAATAGTTTTCTTTACGTAACTTTGATTTATGAAAATAAGTGTTGGGTCATGGGTCAACACCCCCCGCGGGTCCATTCCTCCCGCGAGTTCGAGTCCCCATGCGGGGTCATCCCCTCAACGGGTTCGAGCCCCCCGCGGGTCCATCCCCCAGCAGGGCCGAGTCTCCCCCGGCGAGGTCATCCCCCGAGCAGGTCACCTCCCTCCCGCGGGTTCGAGCCTCCCCCCGCGGGTTCATCCCTCTAGCTGGTTCGAGCCCCCCGCGGGGCCATTCCCCCAACAAGTACTGGGCTCTAGTTTTATGCCTTAGAAATATTTCCTTTCTTTGGCTTCCAATTCGGGGATGGGTTCCATGCCTTGGAACATATTTCGTTCTTTTGGTTTCCTATTCGAAATTCTACCATTTTCTCCACGTGTCTCATTTTCTTGAGTGCCACGTGTCCATGGTAATTTTACCCTCTTACAGAGTTTTCAATTTTTTTGGCAATTATTGAGAGGTTGTGCAAGCCATAGCAATAATTATAACTGATTTGAATAGTAAACTAGATTTTTTTTTCAAAACTTGTCATTGCGGAAGTGGTAGATTTGAAACCTTGGACTTCTCTTCCTCGGATTTTCACTATTTTTATAAACAAATCTCTTTTCTCTAATTAATTTAAATATTTAATGTAACTCACCTACAGTGTCAATTTTTTTCCCCCAAAAATGACAGGAACTTTATTGATGATATACGAAAGTCATATAAATAAACAACTAAAAAAAGCAGCCATCCTTGATCAAGGAATTGGCTAACTACGTAGGAGAAAGCCTCCCAAGCACAGACTCCCATCACCCAACACCTTTTTTCGCAAAACAGTGAGCCACACCATTTTCCGTTCTGCTAACAAAATTAAACACAATGGACTAACCAAAATTGGATAACCAAAAGTTGTCACATCACCTTTTAATTATCCATTTAGCATATGACTAATGTTAACAACCTTATGCTCCACAATGGCCTAATCAAAATGAGTTGGCAAAAGTTCAAATCCAACAATCAGTTTTTTTCTTCTCAATCTAATAGTTTATATTGAATGTCATTCTAGTCAAATAAGTGAAAGTGGAGCATTTGTTAAATGGGAGAATTGCTTAAAAATGGAGGTAGGGGCAATTAATGGCAAAATCATGGTGTACCTTTACTGAATTATAAAAACATGGTAAGGAGAAAATTATTTGCACATACATGGAAAGGCAAATAGAGGTTTACCGAAATACCCTTGACAAGATTTTGCAAACAAAACACCAACCCTTCCCAAAAAACGACATTCTCTCCATCTCAAACGAAACGAAGAAATCACTGTCTGCCTCTCCCTTGTCTGGCGCTCTCTCCCTCTCTGCCTCTCCCTCCGTCTCGCTCTCTCTCTCTCACCCCCAACAGGCCCGATATCTCTCTCCCCGTCTCTCGGTCTGCTAGCATTACGGTGAGGTGAAGCACAGACAAAGTTTGGGGATTTTCAAACGATCGACGAGCTTCCAAAGGTCTCTCTCTCTCTCTCTCTCTCGAGACTATTTGA
>CM029273.1:29991464-30068590 GCA_016920895.1 Vaccinium myrtillus | reverse complement strand
CAGGTTGGTCTCTCCGTGCCAAATTATTGTCTTTCAGTACTTACCCGTTCGATTAATTATGGTTTTTTTTAAGGGTTTCGATTTTTAAAGGGTTTCTGACAGCGTTCTAAAAGTCGCTAGTCGCTCCCAGGTCGGATGGCGGCCGACTAGCGACTAGGGGACTAGTCGGCTAGATTATTTTTTTTTAAATATATATTCTCCTTCATCCTTCATAAGTTTTGATTTGAGTAAGTAGAATAACACAAGTAGCAAATCATCAAATAAAAATATACAATCTGTTTTTTACCTTTTTAATGCCTTAGTGGCAACTAAAACCACAACAAGAATAATTAATCCTTAGTGGCAAACCACAACAACAATATACAGTGTGTTAATTTATTGATTTATTCTACAATCTACAGTACGTGGAAACTGTTTTTTAATGTATATTCTACAATCTATAAGTGGAAACCACAAACCACAAACCTTAGCCTCTCGTAATGATAGATAGAGAGACAATTAAATTATTAAAACTGTTTTTTAAGGTACTGTACATCATCCACAGTTTTGAGTTTGACCCAAAAATTTAGCAAATTCTGTTTTTTTACCCCAATTTTTCCGATTAGTTGCCGACTTGTCCGATTTTTTTTCGATTCGCGACTTTTCCGATTAGACGACTTGCCCGATTAGTCGCCGACTTGAGCCCGACTAAGTCGGCCGGCGACTAAATCAACCGACTAGGCCCTAGTCGACTCGGAGAGCCCCCGACCCCGACTTAGTCGCCGACTAGTCCCGACTTTTAGAACACTGGTTTCTGAGACGTACCCGTTTGTTTGTTTTTTTTTTTTTTTTTTTTTTTTGAATGGCTAGGGTTCTGAGATGTACCCGTTTCGCTAATTTCAATTTGTTGGGTTTCTGAGACGCAACCATACCGTAAATTCTGATTTCTAGGTTTTCTAAGACATACCCATTGGATTATATCTAATTCTGATTTCTTTGTTTTGAAGTAAAGTGATCAGTTTATTTGTTTCAGTTCGAAAACTGCTCTGCTTTGATTCTGATATCCGTATCTTCCAGCATCATCTTGATAGAAGTGGTAACAGAAATAGGAAATGTATGGAAGAATGGTTAAGGAACAAGAAAGAATAGGAGATTTTACTAATGGAAGAAGGGAACGGTTACAACTTTGGAGCATTTTGTCCAGATTTGCACGTTACAATTTGATTAGCTACCTAATCCCTCAACTAACCTTTCTTTTATACAAAGCCCACTCACTAACAACCTTTACTGCCTAAACTAACTACCCTTCAACATTTTCCCCTTTAATTCAGCTCAAACTGCCAAGTGTAGTAGCTGTCATAGATGGTTGCTTATCTCATCTTTCCTATTCAAGTAATTTTACTTGTCTGCACCCTCGTTGCACTTCTTCAATTATTTCTAGTCTATGTACGTGTGGAGATGCTTCACCGGAATAACCTCTTTGGTCCTTCTGGTTCTGTAGTGAGTGTTGAAGAAAAGGCTGAACCTTGGGTTCAAGCTGAACCTTGCCTGAACCCTAGTGTGCCCGCCTGAGAGGATGACCTGAACACTGAGCACTCGCATTAGTGCCTAGCCCGGATGATAGTGGTCCGGGAAGGCACTCCGACGATCTAGTGAGTGCACGAAAGAGGTGAAGTAAACCGGAAATATTAGAGAGAGAAAGCTTGTGTGTCCTCGTGAGGTTGGTGAATAGCCCTTTTATAGGCAAAGGGATACTTGCTCACTAAGTCATCCGTGTGTTACGCGCGCTGTCTGTACCTGACACAACATGTGGTCTGGTCAGGGTGCCTCGGGGAGACCCGCCGCTTCGGCTGACGTCATACCTGACACATCTGATAAGTCAACTAGCTTGGGAATACTCTCCGGTCCATCACATGGTCTTGTAGGCGCCGCATGCATGCCGCCCCACGTCACATCAGTCACGTAAAAAAATGCCACGTTTGGCTAAAGCCTTCGAAGCCCATTGGTTCGGTGGGGACCATGACGCCTTGAACCCACTGGCTCGGCGGCACACTCGCGCCACAGTCGATACTAGGGCTGAGCTGGGCGTTCCGGCTAACTGGTCGTCGGTGAAACGTTACCTCCCGAGCTTACTTCAAACAAAGACTGTCACCGCTAGGGCGAATATCAAAGCCATTGCTTGGGTAGGAGACCCTTCGGCAGCAACTGCTGACGTCTTGGTTGGGCCAACCACCGACGTGATAGATACACCGAGGTGCTGGCCTGTCCTTGACCCTCGGTGGTTTGGACAAGGCCTGACCGCTTGTGGCTTGACCCTTCCAGTTGCCGGGTTGGCCTCGCCCACTGAGGGTTTGGCTGAGGGTGAACTGTGGACCCCTTGATCCTTGGTAATCCTCGGCCACTACATACATGTCTTGAAGTCTTTTACTTCTCGTGTTTAACTTTTCAAGAATTGCATTTTCTGTGTTTTGAATTAAACCTAATATTGAGTTGAATTTTTTCCCCAATGAAGTGTGGCACCCTGGTGTTTCGAGCATAACCGTGGCGAGTTCAAGCATATGTATCGGGTGCTCATAATAAACTCGGATATAATTTAACATGCTGAATAGTAACAAAATGAGTTTTGCGTCTTGACAACAAATTGCAAGTACATAGAACCTTAAAATTGTGCTTGGTAGTTTTCTCGAATTTTCAATCGATTGAATAATTATTCTGTTAGCAATGTGATAAAATATGTCCCTTTGCTTGAACATATAACATAACATCATAAAGTTGATCTCCAATTTAGTGCTTTCCTTTGTCGCCAAAAAGATAAAATAAAATCATAGTTTCCTTCGTAATCATTAGTGGATAATACGCATTCAAATGGGATGAATTGGCCGATAAAGTTACATCGTGATGATAGAGGAATAGAATGAGCTCCAAAATAGTTGTGTTGAAGACTCTAAAATTAGCTATACGTGGGATTGGATTAAAGTTAGTTTGGTAGCGTTAGTAATGAAGGGGCTTCAGATACCAATTAATCTGTATGAGGGTTCAACACCTAGTCATGAGAGAGTTCATTATTTATTTTAGAGTAGTCCACGTATACACTTAACAATTAATAAATCGCTTGATAGTGACTATTTCCAATATTATTTTCAGTTCAGGTTTTTTAGTGAACTCCCTTTATAGTCCATACATGTAAACCCGCCACTGTTGCATAATCACTTGTCAATTTCGACCAACAAACTGCAACAATGTAAGTGTGCCGTCTCAGGGTAGAAGACAATCACCGATAACCAAAAGCTCAAATCCAGTAGTTGTGTTGTTCTCTCTTTCTGAAGGCCAATGTATGGGTTTCTTTGTTTGGCTGAGGTGAAGACACGGATATGTTCTTATCCCAACTCTCCAGATTAAAGAGAATTATGCCATATGAGGGCTTGGCTTCACCTCAGCTTAATTAAAATGCTTTATTGGAGATCTCCAGCCTCCTTACCCCAAACCCGCATCTCTGAAATGGCTGAACACTGCATCCCACAGTCCAAAGGAAGCTCCTCCTCAAATTCTCCAACTTCTTTGCCACTGAAGGCGGGGTAGTGTGAATCAAATTAAACTAAGTAGGAAAGCTCAACAAAGTGCTCTTGATCAACTTCATTCATCCCCCTTGGACAAGTCTTGCCTCTTTCATCCTACCAGTCTCCTCTAAGACCTTTCCACCACCAAATTTTCAAGCCGCCTTGGACTTAAAGGGAAACCCTGAAAGAAGCCCTAGCTAGAAATTGGCAAAAGAACAAAGCCTGCAACTCAGAATTGCAACTGAAGCCCCCACCAAGGGAATCTCTCCCGCCAGAACCAGCTCAGACTTGAACAGTTTCACCCTTACAAGTTACATCTGAAACTGCCTTAAAGCAGAACACTCCTCAGGTAGCTCAATTGGTTCAAAGATATGCCACAAAAGAGATGATTGTGTCCTTTGCATATGGCAGAAGACACTGACAACCATCAATTGAGTCTCCACTCCCCACCACTGTGCGACTCAATGCCTCCATGTCAAGAACAGATAGCCTCAGAGATGGGGGATACGTTTTTGCCTAAACCCTGCTGAGACTATAAGAACCCGGCAAGTGTGTTGTTGACCAAGACCTGAAGGCGGACTGTAAATATACAATAGTTCGTCTACTTTTGCCATTACGAAAAGTGCATGCAACATGCATAACAGAAAGTCCATACGCCCTCTCAATATCTTATTTGAAACTAACCCCTAAATCCTCGAATCAACACAGTTATAAGCTACCAGTGTTGCATCCAGAATTTGATGGGGCTCTGTAAAAGCATTTTGAGACTATGTAACAATAGCCTTAAGACCTCTTTAGGTCGCATGACAAAAACTTTTTAGCCCACATACATGCTAGTCGCAACCAATTACGTGAATTTGCCATAAAGGAGGCGTTCAGGCTCGTTTGAGGGTGACGGACTCAAAGAACTGATTCAGCATACCCATCACGTCCACCTTACCACTCCTAACAACCTTGGAAGTAGCTTATCACTAATTCTTTTCGGGCCTAAGGCTTTTTCAGCATTCCAATTGTTCAAGTCCCCACTACCTCCTCAGATTATGGGCTATCCTTGCGACCTCTATCTTCCTCTGAGAGGGAGGCTTATCAATGGAACATGCGTCATGGTGATAAGGTCTTCAATTGGTAATTAATTTAAATACTTGCTGTATCGCATGTAGTCCCTAAATCACATACTTTAAAGCTCCGAAAGTCCAACTGAAGAAGATAGCATCACGTGCTGATGAAATGTGGAAAAAATTGTCAACCTTGCTCTAGCCATATCTATATTTATAAGGCATGGAAGATTTGTAATTCTAGGACATTTTATGGTGCAGGTGGATGTCCACCTACTTGATGCATTATTCTGTCCTCTGATGCTTTTGAGCTGTTGATAATTTTGAAGTTCTTTTACTACTTTACTATGGAAGGAATCAGTTTGTTTCAAGCATTCAGAGTGCAAAAACATGCGCTCTGTTCTTTTGTTGAACTTGAACAACAGTAAATTCAAGGTTCATGGTACTTCAGGAAATGAAGACTGCATTTTGCACCAGAATTGATCTAGTTGCTTGGTATAGACGTTCAGATTGTAGCCTGTTTTAATTTGATTTAGTTGAACCAAAATGAAACACCAATTAAAGCAAGCTCCCTCAAGCCTGTTTCTCTCACCAACCCACTTAATCTGGTACCTACTGTTTTGTTTTCAGACTGAAGATTGCATCTTCTTGGTCTTGGAGTTTTGTGCTGGGGGAAATCTATCTTCTTACATTCAGTTGCATGGAAGAGTTCAAGAACAAATTGCTAGAGAATTTATGCTACAGCTTGGTAATTATTCATTGCTGTCTAGTTAGCACTTGTTTTTTTTTTTTGTCATTGCTATTTTCTTCCTGTAATTGGGTCCCCTTATTGCAGGAGCTGGTTTGAAGGTGCTTAACTCCCATCATGTCGTTCACCGAGATTTGAAACCAGAGGTATTAATATCCGAATGCAAATCCACTCCAATAGATACTATTCCTTGCTTGGTAATTACTAGCATTTGTGAGATCTTACTCTCTCTCTTGCTGTGGTAAGCGGTCTCCTCTGCATCAGTGGATGTGCTGCTATGTAATTCTTGAGTGTGACACCTTTCTGGTTGCCTTCCAGCTGTCATTCTATAAGAGAGCATTCGGAATGCTTCTCCTATTGACGTAGTAAGTTTTCAAGCATTTAACTCGAAACCAAGTGGCGATCAGTGGGGAGGCCCCCCCTCTATTTGCTCTTGGAGAAGATAATTAATCGATACAGGTGCGACAAGCTTTAACAATCTCCTGCACGTGTGGTCTCTGATGTTCCCGTGGAGAGAAACACAAGATCCATAACTATGAAGATCACAAAACAAAGCTTACTTACAGTTCAACCAAAGAGGGAATGGGTTTGTACGAACTAGAGAGCCTTGTCCAAAAGTGTCTGAGACCTACCTATGATACAATGCTAAAGTAGCCAACTCAAAACCAATTGAAAACAAGTGGAGTGGGTGCCCAAGCTCATCTATTAGTTTTGGAGGTAATAATTAACCTATCCAGATAAGCTCTAACAATAAGATTGCGAGTATCATGCAAAGAGTACAACATAAATGACACTATTCTGAGAGAGCAAGAAACCTTAGTCTCACTAATTTTACTTGTTGAAGCATCCAACTTGAAAGTTGTTAGCAATGAATAGAGATGCCCACAATCCATACAGATACTAATCAAGTGTTAGTTTATGAATGTTCGACAAGGTCACTTTGCATCATTCTAACCCATATAGCACGCATCCTTTGTTTACAATTTTTTTTTTTGGAAGTTTAATTACACACTTAGTTGTGGGAAGAAAATGCATTCCATCGCTTTTTACGTCCTCAGTGATGACATTGTTGGTATTATTGAACTCAATCCCTAATTTAATGTTGTGGACTTCTATGAGAGCTCATAATTGCTAATGTTAATGTCCATACTGAAGCAGAATGTTCTGCTTTCAAGCCCTGACAGTGATGCAGTGCTTAAGATTGCTGATTTTGGTCTCTCCCGGTAATGAATGGCAGAGGAAACTCATATTGGAAACTTGTTGCTAATGTCAAAAAGTTCTCTAATGATTCCAAATTTTGATTTGGGAGCAGAATGATGCATCCAAATGACCATGTTGAGACAGTTTGCGGGACTCCACTATACATGGCTCCAGAAGTTCTCCAGTTTCAAGAATATGATGATAAGGTAGAAGTTCTCAATTCTGTTGATCGTTAGGAAGGCATGAAACTTAAATCAGCTTTATTTTAGGTTGACATGTGGAGTATTGGTGTGATTCTTTTTGAACTTCTGCACGGCTACCCACCCTTTTGTGGTAGAACTAATGTTCAGGTAAGATCTTTATCTTAGACTCAAAGTACTCCTCAAATATGGCATTTCCAGTTACCTCGGAACACAATTTCTATTCCAGCTGCTGCGGAATATCCAGTCATGTACATGCCTTCCATTTTCAAAGCTTATCCTTCCAGGGTTGCACCCTGATTGCGTTGACATGTGTTCAAGACTATTGTCTATCAAGCCAGGTTTAGAACTTCTTACTTTATCTCTTGTCAAACATAAAATTTTCCCATGCTCTTCCACGTTTTCATGTCAAAGCTGAAAATTCTCTCCATCATGGCAGAAAACCGTTTGTCTTTTGATGAGTTTTATCGGCATGAGTTCTTAACAGTGAGAGGGCCCAGAGGTCAACGCTATTCATGAAGAACCCAAATCCTCCAACTCACGCGGAAATGGTAATTGCATGGATGTTAAACTCGCGAAAACTTTGTTCGCAAGATCGATTTTCAAGCTTCAAAATCAATGTTGCTTCCATGTTCTGTCGTATGATCACCTTTCTATGTGCTATGCCATTATAGTAAGATTGAATCTGAAGTGGTCTAGATCTTTCCTTACTGCTTATTGATATGCAGTAATGGTTCCTTCTTATTTCGTGTTAGAATTGAGAGGTTAGAGCTTCCGGTGGCTCAAGCGCCATAGGTGGCTGGATTTGTTTTTGTTGGCATTTCCTCCATGATCAACCAGCTGTGGTTAAAATTCCAGAAGAAGAGAGGTCCACCTGCTTGAGGTGGGAGTCCGAGATGAACCTGCCTATTGCATGGTGGTAGAGCAGTGCCGAACTATCTGCAAGAACTGGTGAAATCAATCTGACAGATTCTTAATTGAATTGAACTACTGGGTTATATCAGGAAGCCAGATGACAGCCAAAAATTCGGAGTCCATTGTCATTTGGTTTGCCATGCTTTGCCCGGTTTCTGTCAAGAGAATTGCTTTCAAGTTTTGCATGATTTAATTTCACCTGAAAATTGATATAACCACGATGATTGATCTTGTGGTATTTCTTGATCTGAGCATCTCAGCTACAATCCACCAGCAGCTCCCTTCTTTTTCGTGGTGGGTGGCAGAAAAGTCTGAAACTAATGGTGCTGGTTTTCTTCGGCTATATGCATGAAGTGCCTGGAATGTAACAGTTAAGAATGTCGTGACTCCAATTAAAGAAAGCAAGCAGCACTGGTTTAATTATTTCAGTGCAATGGTCTTGGCGACATATTGGTTTATCTGGAATGAAGGTTACCCTGCTATTGAATTATCATCACCGTCTCTGAGTCATTGAGTTGTGGTTTTCTGCGATGAGATTGGCAGTTTGCTGATTATGAAGTTACACACTTGTTAGACTGATCACTTGATTGCAATTATTCCTGGATGACATTGGACACGGTTTGAATTAGGTGATTCTGAACTCTGTTTTGCTCTGTTTTATCCTTTAGCAATTTTTTTTTTTCATTTTTGTTCCTTTTCTACATTTTCTTTTTCTTTCCGTTGCTTTAAGTTCAATTATTTTGTTTTTTTTTTTTTTCTTTTTTTTCCTTTTCTACATTTTCTTTTTCTTTCCGTTGCTTTAAGTTCAATTATTTTGTTGTTAGTCTGACTTTATCTGCACTTTTTATAGTTTGAGCAGACAAGATGATATTCATGCGAGGGTACTGTTAAGTAATGAAGATTGTTGGATGTTATTCTTTGGCATGTCATGTTTTTGGTGTCACAAATTGAATTATCCGAGTTTACTTGATGACTTGGGCATCAATGTTGTCTGTGTAAAGCTATTTGGAATTGTATAGTGTCCAAAGCAAATTGATAATCAACAAATTATAAAACCATAAACTGAACGTTGGTTACACATTTTTCTTTTGTGGACATTAAGCTCATTCGATTCAGTTTAGGACTCGGATATGGGTGTTGCGTATGGATGTACCTTGGATTCATATGATTTTCATGTCTAGAGCATCAAATAGTGTCTTTGCTATGGATTCATCAATGTTTCATGTTCAGGGTGTAGGGACACTACAATTCATATTGATATGCTTATTTTTCAAGATTATAGTACTATATCTTTTCAACTTGTCCTCGGAGATGAAACCACTTGTTCTGAAGTCGATCAGAAATGGAACCGTCTAGGATCTAAACCTATCTTCGTACTTTTGAGTAGTACTTCATTAAAGCCTTTCAGTCAAGACATTCACAAAGACCGTAAAAAATGTTGAACACCATCATCCGCCTATATGGACAACACAGTAATTTGTTTCTCAGCGGCTCAAAATTGAAATTGGGCCGATGATTTTAGAAGTCATGTCGCCGGGAACGAAGTTGTCATTTGTTGTGAAGGTACAAGAAAGGAATAGGCAGAACAATGGTCTCTTGCTGTTTTGTTGGGTTGTAAGTAAGAATATAGTGACTTCTTTCCTTGATGGCGCACATCAAGTGAGGAGTCCACTTATTGTGCATGCTTCCTCTTAATAATGACAAGCTTTTGTAGGCAAAAAGTTTATGCATTTGGTGTAAACAAAAAGTTATTATGCTAACGTTGAGGTATTAGTACAAATTGATAAATTGACAACTTTAGGGGAAATTGCACTATCAATATAGTATTGTTTGTACTTTGCAGCAACATTGGGTCTCAGAATGATACGGGTGGAGGAGCTTGTGCACCAAAATATAAAGATCATTGTTCAATAAAACAAACTTTATCAGAGTGGCTTTGATGTGTGTTTGAGTGTTTAATTTTGTTAGCAAAATGGAAAATGGTGTGACTCACTGTTTCGCGAAAAAAAGGTGATGGGTGATGGGAGTCTGTGCTTGGGAGGCTTGTCTCCTACATAGTTTGCCAATTCCTTGATCAAGGATGAACAATGATAGGTACACACCCTCTCAACCACTCCCCACCACACCCTCTCTCTCACATGTGTGGTGGGGCCCACTGGGACCCACCGGGTGAGCCCCACCACACATGTGAGAGAGGGTGTGGTGGGGAGTGGTTGATAGGGTGTGTACCTATCATTTCTTGATGGGTGCTTTTTTTAGTTGTTTATATGACTTTCGTATATTCATCAATAAAGTTCCTGTCATTTTTGGGGGAAAAAAATTGGCACTGTAGGTGAGTTACATTAAATATTTAAATTAATTAGAGAAACGAGATTTGTTTATAAAAATAGTGAAAATCCGAGGAAGAGAAGTCCAAGGTTTCAAATCTACCACTTCCGCAATGACAAGTTTTGAAAAAATCTAGTTTACTATTCAAATCAGTTATAATTATTGCTATGGTTTGCACAACCTCTCAATAATTGCCAAAAAATTTGAAAACTCTGTAAGAGGGTAAAATTACCATGGACACGTGGCACTCAAGAAAATGAGACATGTGGAGAAAATGGTAGAATTTCGAATAGGAAACCAAAAGAACGAAATATGTTCTAAGGCATGGAACTCGTCCCCGAATTGGAAGCCAAAGAAAGGAAATATGTCTAAGGCATAAAACTAGACCCCAGTACCTGCTGGGGGGATGGCCCCGCGGGGGGCTTGAACTAGCTAGAGGGATGAACCTGCGGGGGGAGGCTCGAACCCGCGGGAGGGAGGTGACCCGCTGGGGGGATGACCTCGCCGGGGGAGACTCAGCCCTGCTAGGGGGATGGACCCGCGGGGGGCTCGAACCCGCTGGGGGATGACCCCGCGGGGGGGGACTCGGACTCGTGGGAGGATTGGACCCGCGGGGGTGTTGACCCATGACCCAACACTTATTTTCATAAATCAAAGTTCAGTAAAGAAAACTATTTTACGTTAATTTATTTATGAAAGTAAGGAAGTACCCCCTCTTGGAAATGATGGCATTGCTAGAATTTTGAAATTCCAATCATATCAAAATCTCATCCCTCCCACTTTTAGTTCAAAGGCGAAAAACGACACTTTTTTCTCCGAAGAAAAGGGCTGAAAGACAACCTTCCCGTACTTGAAAAGATCATCTCATTATACCATTGTGCTTAGAAAAATCCAAGGGACAAATACCGGGGCTTTTTATCTGCCAAATCAAAACTTTTCGAAAAAAGTTACTTTTCCATACTTAGCCAGATTTTCGAGTGACAGACAGGGGTGCCTCGATCAAAAGGCGACCCGATGGTGACACAACCTATACCATTCGAGTCTCGGATGAGAGATGATGATGAAGGAATCGATTATGATTCCCCAAGATTTTGGGACATGACGAAGAGAGACGTCGGCCCTCTGAAGATGATCCAACCCAGACGATGAGTCCACCCTCGACCGACTTGGCAGGGTCTGAGGGGAGGCCATTTAGAGGCTTGGATGCGGTATTGGCGTGACCGGGGAGGTTGTGACCATGTCGCTCATGCGGTGATGGCAAGGTAGAGCCTCGACAGTGCCCGATAGCGGTAACGGTGAGACCGAGGAAAACCTTGACCGCGCCGTGCACTCGGGATCACTGGAGATTTTGTGGTTTGGTGGCTAGGAACAAGGGTACGACACCCGCGGAGTAACACCCGCGGGGCACACGCGGAGTAGCACCCGCGGGACCCTCCCGGCCTGACAGTATGGAAGGAATATTCGTGCACTATTTGTGCGAAACGTGTCCGAACTTTATTAATCCACTCGGCCCAGAGGAGAGGTTGAGTGGCCTATAAATAGGGCACTCTTCCCTCATTTGGAGAGGACGATTAGAGAGAGAGAGAGAGAGAGAGAGAGAGAGAGAGAGGCGATTCTAGAGAGAGAAACACTCCTCCTAGAGAGAAAATCGCACTCAACTCTTGCTCTAATTGGGTGACGAATTCCTGCCAAGGGTTCTTCCCTACTGTTTGCCTTGTTCTTCACCAGTCCATAAATTCTCCCTTAGTCCCTCAAGTTAATCATCCACTATTCTCATCCCTAGTCAGTTATTTCATTGATTTATGTACCCTATGAATTTCCCCCTCTTACAAACTCCAAACTAAAAGAAATTCAGATGGAATTATATCAACAAATATGACCATGCTTGTGGGCCCGTTTTGACCAAGTAAACATCTGAATCAGAGAATTTATATTTCACGCACAATTGTAACACTTTAAATTAGCTTTTACAACCCAATTTGAATCGTCTCAATTCAACAACCGAGCAAAAAGTTGTGGTCCGCATTTGATAAAAGTGGACTCCGAATTCGGGAAGGAATCAAACTCTTGATTTCTCCTTCAAAATTAGATTGTCTTGATTTCCTTGAATGATCAAACCATATAAGATTCTAAAGTTTCTAAGATTGTAGTTTTTGTTTCTCACTTAATTTCTATAAATTGCAACTCGATCCGGCTTTGCATCCTAAAAGCTCTAATACTCCATTATTTATGCAAAATTGCAAACGGCTCCAGTGACCTATAATTACAAAATAGTTTAAAATAAATCAAGTAGCATATATTAAAAACTCAACATGTATAAATTTACGGGACTACATATTTACATTTGATCACTTATCACTCAAGCTAAACGATATTGTCTAAATACTAGAGCTGCAAACGAATTAAGCTGCTCTTGAGCATCTCCTCGCCCGACTCCCTAAGTCTCGGCTCGTTTATTGCTGAATAATGCTATGGATACATCACGCATGTAAACCAAGGTAAATGCGGCGGATGAGGAGGCCTTTTTTTTTGGTCATACAACGAAGCCTTCTCCTTATTCTTCACATCATCTTGATATGTATGTGGTGTGGTCATATTATTTCCCTTTATTGCATCCTACTTTCTCCGGAACCCCAGCACTGTCAGTCTGTCACCCTTTCCTACCCGACTCAGCTCTTCTTTGTTTTTGAAAGGAGGACTCGGCTCTTTCACTCTCACTCTCTACTGCCCTGCAATCCCTTTCCCCAAGTCCTGCTGTGCGTCCACCGTTCATCGCCCCACCCACGGCAAATTCTTCACGCATCTCTCTGTGCGTCCACCGTTCATCGCCCCACCCACGGTAAACATCTCTCTCTCATCCCCAATTTTTTTGCCCTTGAGCTCTTCTAGCGAACCCAAGGGACATAATCTGCGCGAATCGTTTATTATTAGTCGTAGATCATCCTCATCTGCTAGGCTTTCCTTCTCCCCTCTGGGTTTATCAGTCAAACCCCATAGACTCTGTCCACTTACCAGGCATTTCCGGCCCTTACCCAACATTTTATGCTTAGAACCAAAATTTAGGTTACCCCAATTAATCCTAGTCCAGTCCTCACTCTTTAGCTCAAATCTATTACGACACAACAATAACAACACCCATCTAGTCCCCAATCATTGAGGGTGTGGGCGGGAATGAACAATAACAACACCCATCTAGTCCCCAATCATTGAGGGTGTGGGCGGGAATGATTGGAGACAGACCTAACCTTTAGCTCAAATCTATTGATAGTTGAATTTTACTCAAGTTTAATATTATGCCATTAAGAGCATCTCCAGCCCGCCCTTAAAAAAAGCTTGAATTCTGAGTAAAACCTTCATTTGGTACCTGCCCAGAAACAAAAGCTTCATCCTGTGGATAAACTCAAATCTAAGTATAAATTTAAGTAAAAGCTTCATTCGTATAAATGTAGATTCCAAAGAGAAAAAAACGCATTGAATCCCTCTTGATTTGGTTAAAAATTTGAGTTAAACTCAATTTGACCTGAGTTTGGGTCCTATAGTGAGTTTGGAGGACTTTTAATTGGAATTTGAGTCCATTAAGGACTGGAGATGCTCCAATGAGCCACTTACTCATATTTTTTTCTCATGTTTGAGTAAAAATTTGGGGAAGGGATGAAGAAACCAAATTTTAGGTATTGCGCTATGCCGCTATCTATATCATAATGGTGATTCTACCTTCATTGTGAAAGAATTTTGTAGAGTTGCTCTTTGTTTGTTAATGTCTGAATTCCTATGTGATGAAGTAGGTTTTTCATGGACCAATCAATGTCATTTAAGGCTCTATACACCTTAATGCATCTATGGCATAATTTTACTTCACAAGGATACTTATAGGTTGTCAGTGCTTCAGGTCTTTTAAGAGTTTTGACTCCAAATTATGCATAGTTTTGCAAAATTATATCTCCTTTAGCCATAAGTTTGGTACTTGTTCTTTGATAATGTGATTTTGAGCTATTAAAGTCACTTGGTTGAGGATTGGTTCTTGATCACTGTGGCATGGATCATTAGCCGTTCAGATGTGCTTTTACGGTTGAACACTGGTTGAAAATTGAACAGCAAGCGAAACAAAAGTTATGACATCGGCTCTAAGCAAGTGGTATTATCTTAGTTGTTTTTATTTTATTTAGATGCATGGGACTTGTAGTTTTAAACTTTTCGTTTATTTGTGCTTGATGGTAAGATCTATTTCTTTACCAAGTTATTCCTTGTGGTGTAAAGACAACTACTAAGGTAGGATCTTCTATGCTGATTCAAACAACTGAAAGTAAATGAGATTCAAATTGCAATTGGAATGGCAGACAGGCAGATTGAAGAAAATGAGTGGAAAGGTACTACTAGCCTATCACGATTTTTTTGACATTGCTTTATCTTGTATTGTACAAATGTTTAGCTGAAAGAGAACAGTTAATGAGATTTTTGTTGTTAAGTGATCACTTGAAGTGAATTGTTTATTATTGGAGTTTCTAGTTCTAATAGCCTTAGGAAAAGCAACCCGTTTTCACTTGTCCGAGTTGAAATGTGTATCTTGAGTGGATGTGCATCTTTAATAGGAAAAGGCTTAAGAAAGAGGGTTTGTTAATGGAGGATTTTGAGTATCACCAATTGAGACTTCAGTTGTCCTATTCAACTGGGATAATGAACTTTTCAGAATCATGTGGATTTGTTTATGCACTCCATTTGTTAATTTATTTGAAATAGACCCTTTCGCTGTTTTTGGAGAGCCTATTTGGTCATTCAGAAGGCTAGATTAATTGAAGAGAAGCCTGATCACATCTCTTTCTTTGATTCTGTTCCAATGCAGTGGATGACAGCCTTTTCTGTCTTAGGGTGTACCTTGTTTCTGAGCTAGTTGTTGCAGTTGATCCTAATTAATTGATTATTTCAACCTTGGAATCAATTTAACTCGGTGGTTGTTTGACATGTATTAGGAGTCTTTAACCATATGCTGTTGACTGTTAATTGCACTATGTAGTTGCTTCGGTTACAAAATAGTAAGTCAATATTTTAGGCCAAGTTGTGTGCAGTCAATCATTTCCTTCCATGTGATGGAAATCTAAGTAAATTTATCATCTTGAATATAGGCAATTTTCTTCTTACACAATCACTCGTAAGTTGTAACTTTTAGAAATTTGATATGTGTACAAGGGTTCTAGAACTCCTAAACATATTCTTATGCATATATCTGAAATCTATTAATACATTCTGTGTTAATGTCAACATTACAGGTTGTCATGATGCTTAGAAAACTGCCATAGTTGCTTGGTGCTTAATGGAGTCTCCTGTGAGTTTTCCCATTCATGTTTTTTAGTTTCTATTCCGATACTGGTGTAAATAACTGCTGTTAAGATAGCATGGAAATTGAAGAATTGTTTTTTTAAAGCTTTGTGCTCCTAAATATTTGCTACCTTTTGCATCAACCCAGGAATTACAGAAGCAAGCATTTGAGGCATAACCCAGTCTCGGATTGATCCTTATGTTCTTCATTCCAATAGTCTTGATTACTGCATCATTCTAATTAATAAAATATACTGCATCCATGAAAGTTGCAGTTTTTATTTTTTTTTATTTATTTTTATTTTCCACTGAAACTGCTTAGCATTTCCCCCCATGTTTTCTATTGCCACATTTCAGGACAATAAAACTAGAGCTCCGTGCAGGATGGGTGATAGATCAACAAGTGATGTTGTTGTGAGGCTACGAACTCAGGAAGGCCGAGATGAGTGGGTATACTGCCACTCCCATGTCCTCGTAAATAACAGCAAGTATTTTTCCGACCGCTTATCTGAGAATTGGCCCACCTGTCAGATTCTTGATTCGCGCAACTGCGTTGAGGTCTACTGTCAAGAATCTGAATTGGACTACCATATTAATGTCCTTCGCCTGTTCTATGACAGTATCGACTGTTCAGTGACTGACGTGTGTCATGGTGTTAGAAATACCCTTGGTGTTCTCCACGTGGCCAATGAGCTTGGGTGCCCTCAAATAATTGCTGCTTGTGTGGACTATTTGGAAGCAGTTTGTTGGGAAGAAACCGAGGAGGAGGAGATCTTAAGAACCATTCCAGGTATGGGATCACAAGTGGAACCGATACTTGCTCGTCTTCAACCTGTTAATACAACTGCTATTGTCAGGATTTTTCTTGCAGCCATCCGATTTGCCACGTCATCCCCTTCTTCATCCCTGACTGATTTGAAGACCTCAGCTCAAGAGCAGCTCGAGTACATGCTTACTGAAGATGACGATGCTCCTCTACTAACAGCTGACGACCAAATAAAATCAGAGGTACGGGCATGTCTCAATAACCTCTTTGCCAGATTTACCACTCTGGTAGAGTCTTTACTATGCAAGACCGAAGAACCAGTTTCAGAAACGGGGAAATTGCAGTTATTCCAATCCTATTTGACAGACTTATCATGGGCTTGTCAGATACTGGTTAAATTGGACATCATGAGAGAATTTGTTATGAAGTGGATGGAGGCATCAGAAAGCATAGTGAAGGCAGTTGACCTAGCTAGCCCAGAAGCCGAAATTTTCGAATCAAGATTGAAGATTGTGGAGATCACAGCAAAGATTTTAGAACCAATTGCTTATGGAACCGCAATACTTCCAACTGCTAAACGCCTTGAGATGGTGAAGGTTTGGCTTCCATTCATGAGGGTAGTGAAGCCTTTGATTGATGCTGCCTCGGCTGATGGCGAAGAAGGTCTGGCACTTAAAATGGATGGTGAGCTCTGGCAATCTTTGGAGTCGGCATTTGTTTCCATCATTCTTGCATTGCCATCTGGGGACCAGGCAGAGATTCTGACCGGGTGGTTGCAAAACAAGCATATTCGGTACCCAGATCTCACCGAGGCGTTTGAGGTGTGGTGTTACAGGTCTAAGGTGGCCAAGAGAAGACTAGCTTCATTTGGGGTATCCATAGTATGACCAAATATCCTATTGCCTTTTTTTCCCCTTTGCTTGTTTATTATTCCACTTGGCGGTGACTACCGGCAAAATATTTATCTTACTAACGTCTAACCCTATCTTCGCGTCACATGTTTGGATGCAAATGATTCCAACGACGTCTTTGAGTCCTTCTTCACCAAAGGATATGTATAGTCAATAGTTGCATTAGTGATGCTTTTCTTCAATTATATGGGTTTGTTACCCAGATTATTGCAAAAAAAAACAGTGGTGTAGACGTGCGAATGATGAAAATCTGAAAGTGGCTCTGCTAATAAGGAGTTTTTGGTTTCTGCTATCGTTTTCTTTATTTATGCAAATCCAACACCTCTCTATTGGGGCTAGCTCAATTGGCATAACTCCTGCATCTCACTAGGAGGTAACGAGGTTAAATCTCCCTGCCTGCTTGGGGAGTTATTCCCCTTGTATTTGTTGAGATTATTGCTTCCCTTAATGGGACGATTAGTTGAGTTGAGCTTTTGTGATTTTTTTTTTTCTAGTTTGATGTAATTATATACTCATATTCTGTTACCGCTTATAGTCCAAAAAAAAAAACTCTTCGGTTGGAGTGCCGATAAAAAAAGACAAATTTCTCAAGTTGGATTGGATTTGTTCCTTCTTTGGACCTGTAGTGCTGATGTTTTGGTTTATTTGTTTGGTTTGGTTTGGTTTTATTCACTAGTTTTGCGGGTCTTTTATGTACTTCATTTTCTTCTCGATGTATCCCTCGTCGAGCTTCTATAAAATATTAAAATCTGTCTTTTCCAGTGAGTTTATTTTCCAGGTAGACGGACAATCACAAATGTACCACCGTGTTCGGAAAGGTTTTGAAGACCCAGGTTTTCACTTTTCCGTATTGGGCTCATCTTTTTCCTTTCATCTTAATTTTTAGGAATTTTACTATAGTGCATATCTTGTGTGAGATGGGTTTGTGGGATCCACTTCAAAAATCCACACAAATGATTCTAGCCGTCCATTAATTCTAAAATTATTTTTTGAGTCATCTAGAAAAAAAATAGGTCAATCGTATAACTTTAAGTACTTGATCAAGTTGTCTAACTTTCTTTCAAACTTTTCTCAAAAATCAAGATTCCGAAATTGTGAATCACAATTAAATGACGGATCAAACACTTACTCCCTCCGTCCCTTTTTAAGTGATTCATACGGGAATACGTGCAATTTCAAACCCCTAAAAAACATATTTCTCTATATAACTTTTAAATTTGTTTTATACCAAATTAAAGTGCTCATTGAGTACTTTAATTTGGTGCAAAAAAAATTTAAAAACGATATCCGAAAGTACATTTTTAAACGTCCGCAAAAATACACGTTTCCCAAGTGGATCACTTAAAAAGGGACGGAGGGAGTATAATTTTTCGAATGAGCTAATTTTTTAGGAGTGACTCAAAAAATTAATGTTAGAACTAACGGACGAGTTAAATCATTTGTGTGGGTCTTTGAAGTGGACCCCACGAACCCATCTCACACCAGGTATGCACTATAGTAAAGTTCCTAAAAATTGAGATGAGAGGAAAAGAATGAGTCTGCCCACTGGGGCCCAATACAGAAAAAAGTGAGAACCTGGGTCTTCAAAACCTTTTCCGAACATTTGCCTCTGGACACTGCATATAATCTCACCTTATAAGGAATAAAAAGACCTCTCTAATTATCCACTTTATGTACTAGTATTATTTATCTAGCAAAAGGTGATAAAATTACTAACAGTTCTGTTTTTCTACCACTTTGCTAGAAAACATTTTGAGCAATCCTACGTACACCGAACATATAGCCTAAAAATTATCTTGAAAGTAAAATCAGTGGTCCAAATTCATTTGGATAATTATCTGAACTATTAATTTCACTTTCGGGGTAATTTTCGGGGCACTTTTTTGGGTATTTAGCATTTTCCGAACATGTCACCAATTTGCATTTTAGTGTTATTGTACTGGAAAGTCTATTAATACAACATTTGCATAAGTGGCCCAGAGTATATGGAGTTTTGCTCTGACTTTAATTGAGGCCTCCACTAGGCGAAGATTGGAAAGACAAAGCTTTCAGCCTAAGCCAATGAACAAGTGCCATGTGAACAAATTATATACAGTATTTGTTATTGTACCAAATATTATGCTGGATCTGGGGTTGCTGTTGTACAACCCCGTGCACAATAGGTGTTGTGCACATCTGGACTTTCCGTTGCTCGGATGAACGGTCCAGAGCATCACACCCATGTCAATAGCAAGCCTATATAGAGAAAGTATCCAGGCATGCTGTTCCGAACAACATCTATTCTAATATATAAAGGGAGAGCACTCTTTTGGTGTGGATGAATTTGAAGCTGGCTCACATTTTTCACTTCCAAAAAGGCCCATGAATTAGTGAGTAGGTGTCTAAAACTTTGAGGCCATCTTTGTAAATTAGTAGGGTAGTTATCTACCAACACACCCCAGACGTGGTCACATGGGCTATTTTCCCTTTTAACTGCTGCAGTTACTAATTTCCCGTCGCTTCCCCTTTAATTCATTGAAAACCCAACACCAACCATGGCAATGGCGATGCAATTTCCTGCTAACCTTCTCCACGACCACATCCCTAACTACATTTCCAGGAACCAGATTACCAGATACATAGCCAATATTGCATTAATAAATTCACCAATAGAACTCTTCATGACTGTCCGACTATCGTTGAGAGATCGCTCACGTGCCACGTTGCCGGAGGAAAAAAAAAAACGAACTCCCATTCGTTTTTTTGCCTATCATAAGGCATCTGGCAGCAACCAAACCTTGCTCGATTGCACCCACAACACACTGCCCATTCAGCCCGCTTCCGACCACTGAGAGGAATATTGTGTTGGTGGAACCAAATAGATAAGTACTGCTTCGCATCTTATACCATTTTTGGAGGTTAGTTTGTTCTTTCGTTATTAATATTATCTTAGTTTTATGGAAAATTTCTCTCTTTTTTATGCAATATACTGTATTTAATAGTTAATACATTGGTCAAACGGATGATATACTAACATCAGGTTGTGTGTATTAATGATTAGAAATTCAAACAATTGTGTTTTTTTTTTTCACAACTCCTATATATACAATCGAAAAATTGATCTACGCGTTATTTGTAAATATGATGATTTGAGTTACACACGCGTTGTGTGTGCCCACCCTCAAAAAGTAAACCAATAGAAGGAATAGAAAAAAGAAGTCCAAGGAAAACCAGTAGAAGGAATAAAATTAAAAAATAAAAATAACACACAGTGTTTACCTTTTTTTGTTTCTACCTTTGTTTACTTTTTTCAATTATTATTGGCTTTCATATTTAGTTAAATCAAATGGTTAAAAGGAGCAAATGTAATTGAACCATAAAAGCAATTATACTCGAGTTGACCGCGAAAAAGCAGTGGCGACAGCAGTGTTAATATGGTAATATATTACTATTATTTATATTTGGAAAAAATATAATACAATGCATATGCGATCCTACGATAAGGCAGAAGTTTTTTTACATGATTTTTTTTTATTAAAGTTCGACTTGCACACGTATTGAGTGTTGTGTCTTTTCTTTTTTGTCAAAGTTCAACTTGCACACGCATCGCGTGTGCCCCAGCCTCTAGTTACGTAGAATGTGCTGTGGAAACAAGGATTGGGTACTAAATTCACATTCCAAGGATTTGGAAGCCGAAACCAGATGAAAAAACTTCTGTTTTGGACCGGTTAGTTTACTCGGTTCAGTCTGGTTTACTCAGTTTGATGTATTTAGTTTTGCGGAAATACAAGGGGTACAGACCCCTTGTACAGACAGTGTACCGATCGGCGTCGGGGACCCCGTTGTGGGTCTCAAACGATCAATCCGAACCGTTGATCCATCTCAAAATCAAATTCCGAATGAAATGGGGTGATTTTGGATCGAGCTCATATAGCCGTCCGATTGCGTCGATTTTCGCGTAGGCCCACTCATAATTTGATTTTTAGATGGAACAATGGTTCGGATTGATCGTTTGGGACCCACAACGGGGTCCCCGACGCCGATCGGTACGTGGTCGGTACCACCTGTCAGTACCTGTAGAACGGTTGTTAGTTTTGGAACAAAACTTGGTGGAACAAACATGAATAGATAAGATAAGATCACTTATTCGAAGAAACAAATTTAACCCGACCTATGTTCCTAATAATCCTAAAACAACATACAATAAATGGCATAGAGGACCCTGCTTTTCGCCCTGCTATTCGTCCAAAATGACGTTGTTTTGGACATTTTCTTGGTATACCTCCAAAGCTTCAAAGGGCCTTATTTGTAGAGTTAATTTTGGGGTACAATTTTAGGAGATTTAGGCTCTTTGGGGTAAGATATAGTTGGTTTAGATACTTTGAGTTTAAGGTTTAGGATTTAGGCACTTTGGGAAATTAACTCTCTAAACAGAGCCCTTGGAAGCTTTGGAGGTGTACAAGGCCGGCCCTGAGCACAGGCTGACTAAGCCATCGCTTAGCGCCCCAACTTTTGGGCCAAAAAATAGCGCCCCAAAAATAAAAACATACTCCCTCCGTCCCAATTTAAATGCTGCCTATGGTTATGCGTGTTTTTTTAAAACTCTTATAGTTTTCATTCTATAATGTATTTTATATGCAATATGGATCTTATTTGATAGATCTCAATTAGTTCTATTAGACAAAATTTTAAAAAACTTTGGAAACCTTACCAATAAAAAGATATTGATGTTTGAAAATGACAGGGATATACACGTAGGGAGTATTTAAAATGGGACGGAGTGAGTATATCATATCATATCACTAGCGGATGCCCGTGCCTAAAGACACTGCTCGAACAATTAGCGTGCACTCGAACAATAATAAAGAAAATCAGAAGAACCCAATTTTCCAAAAGTGAAAAATGGAATATAGGTCATAAGTGGAAATAATCCATCACAGCTTTTATTGATTTCAACAAAATAAACTCAATGTTTTCATTAGAAAGAGAGTGCAATTCTGAGGGCGAAGAAAAAAAAAATATGAAGGTTTTATATTAGAAACGTTGAAGGAAGAAAGAGACAAAATCAGTTTTTGAAACATACACAACTGAGCTCTTTCTCCAATGGTGCACATGCATTATCCCTTGGATGTCAGAAAGCAGGCTTCAACACCATTCTTTCTTTGAAACCTTGTCTGTCAAAACAAACATCAATGTAACAAAACTTCAAATCCAAAACGTGTTGCTTACACATGCCATTCTAAAAATTGCCATCCTAAAAATTGAACTCAACTTCATGAACTACCGTTTTGCCTCAATGGCTTTTGTTTTTGTTGCTCAATTGCTTTTGTTCTAGAAATTGCCCGTACCTTTCTAAAAGCACGACACGTTGCATTTTAAACACAATATACATAAAGTAGCATTCCCCACTTTTCAATCTCTCAAACCAATTATTTCTCCAAAAATCTGAAGACATTTAAGTTAAACACATTGATTGATGGACAAAAATCTGAAGACAGACTTTAGCATACCTCTGCTTCAGGTGTTTGATTGAACTCTGTGACATGCTTACCCAGAGAGGCAATAGCCAAAACCAAGAAACCCTCTAGCCTCTCCACTGCAGTTCTGCAGCTGCATCCGAACAAACTATTGCCTTCCCAAACTGTAAGCAGAAAGCCAAATTTTTTACACGAATGGAACAGAATACATTCAAATAAGGCTGTTTTTGTTTATTCGGATACATAGAAGAAATCACAGAGGAAAAAAAAATGTGATTGATATTATGTTTTTAACACTTCTGCCTTCCATTTTCCTTCTGCAATTCCCTCCCACATTGCCAATATCGAATCTCAGCCTAAAAGAGTCTTAAAAATACCAATTGCTATATTAATACCATGTATCTTGGGACATAGAGGTTCCCTTACCCGCAGAGGTTCCCTTTAGTTTTTCCACAGCTATTGCCTCTGCCCTTTTTTTCTCCTATTGATAAATGGGTAACATGCATTAGTAATGTCTAGAAAAATATGATAAGAAAATAGTTTTAGTTGGTGGATGTACCTCACAAACACCTGGTAGGGAAATTTGAGGCTTTCCAGACACGAATCAGACATTTTGGAGTCCTAGAAATCATTACCCAAGAACATATATGTCTGCAGGAGGTGATGAATGAAGATAATCATCTAGATTCAAATTACTTGATGGTGATTTTCCACCTACATTCCACGTACCCACGAATATGCTGGTCAAAGATAAAAATCAATCACTAATTTTTTAAGAAAAAGAGGTATACCAAAGAGTTCAATCACGAATATGCTGCTCAAAGAGTTAATAATGAAGAAACTAACCTTTTGTTCTGCACATTTATAACTTGAGGATGATCAAGATAAGCCCTGCCCCGCTGGATGCGCTATGTGCTCTTGCTTAATTTTTCTGAACACAAAAGTTAGAGAACGACATTGTGAATAATAGCACTACACATTAATGGGTAAACAAAACCAATTTTTCCTGAAACAACAAAATTCTCAAATGTTGCAGCTTAATTTTGATCATACTAAACCAGTTCTGAGAAGCTTTTTCTCCATTCCACATCACCACAGTCGAAGGCCAATTCTGTAGTGCTATAATACGTAGGAGTCGCTTGAGTTCCGGGCAAGGAGAAATTAGTTATCGGCCAATAAATATGCTACTAATACCTTTAGAAGAAGAAAGGTCGACATGTGTGGTGTTGTCATTGTGCAAAAAGGGAAACAAAAGAGAGAGAGAGAGAGAGAGAGAGAGAGAGAGAGAGAGAGAGAGAGAGAGAGAGAGAGAGAGAGAGAGCAGATTTCACTGCTATTCAAACAAACTGGAGCCAAATGTTCTGTACAAAGAAATATGTACAAAAGTTAACAAACATAGGAAAGCATGTCATGTTCATGAAAAGAAAAAAGAAAAGAAGACATTGAAAGTCGCCCCAAAAAAAGTCCATCCCCAGAGCCTACTAACGATGAAAGTCTCCAAAACTCCTCATCATAATTGTGAGAAACGTCCTCGTATCAACTTTCGCTTCACTCCCTGCAAAAGCAAGATGGTTAAAAAATTAACCGCTGTATAGGTGCAGTAGTAAATTGGGGTTGTAGGCTCCTTCTATGCACATAACGTTTGGAAAGAGAAGCAAAATCCTCAAATATGTACACAACTACACATGTATGTCATTTTTTTATTGATTTTAAAATCAGAAACAACCACCAAAAACTGACGGCTACCGACATATCCCAATCTTCCAATTTGATTCTGGAAGATGCTCTATGGTCGTATGACTCCTTGGTTCCCAATTCAAAAAATAGTCAACAAAGTGTCCGATCATTTCCTATACCATGAACATGCAGCAGAAGGAGAGCTTCCCCTGGCTGATTCTTTGTCTTTGCAAATAATATAACACTTTACAAACGAAGAAAATGTTCATGTACTTTATGAAGATTAAATTTCTTAACTTTTGGAAGGTTTTCGAGGTTGATGCTTAAATCAAACACAAAATTTATTAGTGAAATGAAAGCTTAGTTCTTTTCATTTCTTGAATTGTATCAACCAACATAACATGACCGCTAGAACAAAGCTCCAAAGACGTACTAAACATCCTCAGGAAATTTGTTCCAAACAGACACCACACTCAAATGTGTGTAGCTCTCTTTGCTGCAACTCTTGCTGCAACAAATGGCTATGGGGGCTATTGGTGAATTTTTTTTTTTTTTTGCCAATAAGTGGAGAAACTACACACGTGAGTTGGTTTGTTGGTCCCTCTACTCCCTCTACTGGATTCTCTTGCGAAGTTATGTCGTTCATGTAACATAGCTTAAATTAGATCAATTAAATTAGATCAATTCGTAAGGAATTAAAATATAACCATCAAGTAAAGCATTGCAACGGGAAATTCAGCGAGAGGTCCCTAATAAGGCCAGGAGATATTACATATATGCTATAAAAGTGTCCCAAATCGTGTCCAAAATTTAGCAAACCCATAATTAAACAAATGGTTTGAACAAATGAAACATGGGCGTCTCTCAAACATTTTGTCGAACATGTAGAATGCAAGTTGAAAGCACATCCCATTTTGAGAAAAAGAGGACGGTGGCCCAAATTGTGTCCAAAATTTAGCAAACCCAAAATTAAACAAATGGATTGAACAAATGAAACATGGGCGTCTCTCAAACATTTTGTCGAACATGTAGAATGCAAGTTGAAAGCACATCCCAATTCGAGAAAAAGAGGAAAAAAAAACAGGGGGGAGTGAGAGAGAATAGTAGAGGTCGTTTACCCGGATTGAGTTCAGAACTGTATTTGCAGCAGGTTCAAACTTCGATGGTTCCGTGAGGCGGTGGTTATCGTGGTAGATTTGAGAGAGAGAGAGAGAGAGAGAGAGGGGGGTGGTGGTTGGCGTAGCAGCTCTGTGCAAGAGGGAGGGAGGAGTGAAGAGGGGTGGAGGTGTGGGGTGTGGGGAGAGGGAGAGGGAGAGGGAGAGGGAGAGGGAGTGCGGAGTAGTTATAGGCAGACGGCAGTCGTGGTCTGTGAAGTTATGAAAATCTGGAAACTGCCCCGTGTGCTTGGGCGGCAAAAATTGGGATCCTTAAATCCATCTCATCCGTTGGTCCTAGTAGCTCTCTGATCTCAGCCCTTGAGTGGAAGTTGCTAATCAATCTGAACCATCAATTAAGCACCAAATAGATGTAGGCCGTTGGATTTATGTTAGGATTCAAAAACTGAGCTCCCTTATTATATAGATATGCTGGAAACTTCTAAGCAATGGGCCCCTTCGGTGCAGCGGTAGTAAGGGAATTCTCAAAGCGTTTGGTCACTGATTCAAGTCTCCTCCTGAACAGTTTTAGAGTCCATTTTCTTTTTGTTACAAAGATGCCTGAAATCACAGATTTTCTAAAATGGTAATTTTGTGTTACAAAAATGGTAATTTTGTCAATCTAATAATGGACTTTGGGCGAGTTTCCCATTCTTAGCACCCACGTTTTTGCACTTCCATTTTCTATTGCTAAAAACATCCGAAGTGCTTCTTTTATTTTTATTTTTTAATCCATTTTTATTTTTTATTATTTTTTTTGTGCGTTCTCCACCTCCCCATACAAGGACTTTTAAGCAAAATGACTTTTAGCACTTTTGCGCAAAAATTACCTATAGCAATGGGTTCCAAAAATGGGAACTCCCCGTAAGTGTGCCTCATAATTTTTGATAGGATTTGCGTCAATATATCTTTAGCATCTAAAGTTTGTGCCATAAGGATAAAGGGCCCCATATTGTAATTTTGCTTAGGGCCCTACTCTCAGGGCCGGACCTAGAGGTGTACCAAGAAAATGAGCAAAACGACGTCGTTTTGGGCGAAAAGCAGGGTCCCGGACCCAAAATAAAGGCCCAACAAATTTTGAAAACTTAAAATGGCATGAAAGGACTCTACATGCGAATTCCTTTATAACTTTTGAATGAAGATTCCAAACAAAGACGACAAAGACCTACAAAAAGACTCTAAAAGCACCACTTAAGTCTTTGCCACTGGGCAGTACACAAATTTTCCTACCTAAAATGCTCGATTTGAGGACGGAAGGTGTGGACTCAATTTCGAATCTCGCGTCCGCACTTGCAACCTTTGACGGGTCATTTAAAGATGATTTGAAAGCAGCTGCCCAGGGATGGCATGGGGAGGGTAGGGGGTGGATACCACTACCTCCATCCCCGATTCCCGAACCTATATCAATCCCCATCCCCTTTCCGATCCCCACCGGGAATTTTTTTTTAACCTCCATCCCAGCCCCAATGCGGGGAACGAGGATCCGCACGGGGAATCGGGGATTCAAACCTTAACTACACTTGCAATTCAAATTGGTTCAATTGAAATTAAGTTGTTTGCTTCATAAACCAAACAAAAAGAAACCTAAAAGTTGGCATAAAATGAAATAGAGGAACTACAAAGTTGTACTACAACAACACTTACATTTGGGCAGAGGAAGGAGAAACGTATTTGGGCAGGCAAATAGTTTTTGCACAATTTGAGAATAACATTGCACTCGAATGAGAACTAATGGGTTGCTTGGGTGGTCTAAATCCAACTTTTTATGTTAGAAAAAATAATCATTGCTCTTTAAATGAAACAATGTTGCACCTTGAGTGAATTAAATTGACACTAATTGAGAATAACTTTGCATCCGAATGAGGACGACTGTGTTGCATGTGTGATGTCTAAATCCGATTTTTTATGTTGGAAAAAATAACCATTGCTCCTTAATTGAAACAAAGTTGCACCTGAGTGAATTACTTGGCACCCTTTGAGAATAACATTGCACGTCGCACCAGAATGCAGTCTTAATCTCACTTTTTTTTTTTTTTTGAAACAACCTTTGCTCCTTGCATGAACAAAATTTGCACCTTACGTGGAAAAAAATGGCACTATTTAACAATAACATTGCACCGGAATAAGGACTATTGGTTTGCCGATCCTACTTTTTGCCTTGGGAAAACATCATTTGCTCTCTGTATTAATAAATTTTGCACGTTAAGTGAAATAATATGACACCCTTTGACAATAACATTGCACCGGAATAAGGGTCACTGGGTTGCCAATGTTCTGTCTCAATCCCACTTTTTGTATTAAGAAAACAACATTTGCTCCTTGCATTTACAAATTTTGCACCTTAAGTGAAATAATACGGCGAAAAAGGGAGGAGGAATGATGGGGGAGCAAAGATTGTTTTGACTTTTTCTGGACATTCCGGTGCAATGTTATTGTCAATTAATTGCTTGTTATTGTCAATAAATTGCTTATTAGGTAGCTCTTGCAAATTCAAGATCAAAATTATCCCTAATCTTTCGAATCTACTTGGAGTGATCAATTCGATACCTTTTTTTCTACTGAAATCCAAAATTTTGAATTAACTTGGATTATAAACCCAGATTTTCCCAATTTGATGGGGTAGATTATCTATGAAAATGGCTAGAATCACTTGGGCTCCCTCACTCACTTTGCTTACCTTCAGTAGCTCCTGGTAGAAAGTATTGATGATGAGACTCAGAGTAGCTAATTGATTTCGGCCTGGAAAGCAAAGGTCTCAATGTTGGCCATATGAACGTCCGCCATTGATGAATCTTCGTTTCCAGCAGAGTCCTGTTAGAAGGAGAAAGGGTTAGGTTTGATTTGGAAAAAAAAAATTAGATTGAGGGATATTTTGGACTGTTCACTTATAAATTGCTATGCATGCGGAAATATTGTTTTCCTTATCATGAATTGGTAATTTGGGAAACCAAGGCCATATTGGTCTTTTTTTTTTTTTTTTTTTTTTTTTTTTCCTTTTGTCACTTATTGGTCATTCTCCCAATTCCAAATCTCACGTCCACACTTTCAACCTCTTGACAGTCATTTAAAGAGGATTTGAAAGCAGCCAAGAGAGATTTTTCCACGCCTCTGTTCAAACACTCTTAATATCAGCTCTCCCCTTGGTAAACAATGCAAAAGGCTCTGTTTGGCATTGCTTATTTTTTTGTGACAATTACTACTCTTTCTCTCGCGCGGTAGGGGTGAGTTTCAACTATACTTTTTGAGAAATTTTGGGTGTCGGCTAGATATCATGTGGCAGTATCCGGTCCACACATTGGTCGTCCAAAAGTATTTTGGACAGTGCGAATTTTAAAGAGAGAAGAGAGAGGTAGAGAGGAATCTAAACCATCTAAAATACTTTTAGACAGCGAGATGCACGTGTGCGTACCCTATTTGCACCCCATATTTTCTCCATTTAAAGGGCATTCAAAAGCAGCTATTTTTCCACGCCTCTGTTCAAACTTCAAACACTCTTCTCAACCCAGTAAACAAGGCATAAGGCTCTGTTTGACACTGCTTATTTTTGTAACAATTAAGAAATGCCAAACTCGAAACTCTCTCCATAATCTTTATTTCCACTTCTTCAATCTCCAAAACCCATAATGAGAGATGGGTTAAGTGTTCCATTTCGAAATTTTTCCGGATCCCATTTTTTAGAAATAGACGAGAAAAAATCAGCTTCGTTCGACTTATAACCACTTCAAGCCTTTGGTGATTTTAAACATTTAGGGAATCTCACATCACCTAATTAGAAACAATATAGGATTTTGTGTCTTAATGTTGCGTATATAGCATTATTGAATTAGAAAGGAGCTTCACACACTAGTAGTTGATATTTTCTTGGTCGACTATTATGAAAAATGTCTCAAAATATTTTTAATCTTAGAACATTCAGAGGAAAAAATATTCTGATTTTCAAAAAATAATTTATAAAAAATTCATCATTGAATTTAATCAAACTCTTCAAGGACAAATGTATTAAATGTATCTTCCTCGAAATTTCCTTTTGAAAAGTCATCAAACTCTTTGGGTTTTGAGGACAAATTAGATTAAATGTATCTTGATTGGAGAGAGATAGAAAAAAATAAAAATAATATTTAAAAATAGGGGTAATAATTGAATAATAATTGAGAAAACCGGTTTTTGGAAACCAAACCAAACAAGGCCCAAATTTCATGTCCAAGACCAGTAGTATGGGGACCATGGAGTATTAATTTCGATTGAACCAAACAAAGCCTAAACATTGACTGACCGGAGTCTAGACGCGTGATCTCATCAAGTTTATTTCTTCCATAGACTACAATCTGGGGCCTTTATATAACAACCTGCATTTCTCGAAATCAAAATATCAATTGAGCAAACCAGTAAACCAGTAGTTTGTTCATATTCATGGCTTTGACATTAATCTTTCTCATTTTCACCACATTTTCAGCGATAGAAGCTCAACAAAGATCCCCAAATATAAGCCTAAGCTCTACTCTGACACCCACCAGTACCAACTCCTCCTCCTGGCTCTCACCCTCCGGCCTCTACGCCTTCGGTTTCTACCCGCAAGGCAGTGGCTATGCTGTCGGGGTCTTTGCTGCCGGTATTCCCGAGAAGACGGTGGTCTGGACCGCCAACCGAGACGATCCACCAGTCCAGAGCAATGCTACCTTGGCCTTTATTGAAGGAAGTCTCGTTCTTAACCAAATCCCAGTCATAGCTGATGTTTCTCAGTCAATTTCCGTGGCATCGATGCTCGACTCGGGCAATTTCGTACTTTACAACTCCGCTCAAGAGATAATCTGGCAGAGCTTTGGTAACGCAACGGACACGATTCTCTCCGGCCAACGTCTCGTGGCCGAGCAGAATTTGATTTCCAGTGTCTCGGGAGGCAATCACTCGAGTGGGCTTTTCCGTCTCAAGATGCAAAGTGACGGGAACCTGGTTTCGTACCCGTTGGAATCTCCGGACACCGCCCCGTATGCTTATTATGCAACAGGGACCTATACGGCCGGAAATAACATCACACTCAATCTTGATAACAATGGCCATCTCTATCTGTTGAACGAAACAGGTGGCAACATTATAACGAATATCACCGAAGGAGAATCTTCGGATGATGGAAAAATCTATCGGATGACAATCGACGCGGATGGAATCTTTCGAGTCTATTCGCGTACCTTGGATCCGAAAAGCAACTGGTCGGTTGAGTGGTATTCGTCAGCTGATATGTGTGCCCCCAAAGGCCTGTGCGGCCTTAATGGTTATTGCATTATGAACGATGACAAGCCCGATTGTAAATGCCCCCCGGGATTTAATTTTGCAAATCCCGAGATCAGGACTCTCGGGTGCGAGAGGGATTACACCGCAGTGAGTTGCGACACCACCAATGGCAGCAGAACTATCAACTTCGCTATGGAGGAATTGGATAACATAGTATGGGAGGACCAATCGTATATGGTGAGTGAATTACCCAACAAAGAAGATTGTGAACAATCGTGTTTGGAGGATTGTCATTGCGAAGTTGCGTTCTACAGGGATGGAAAAAATTGCCAAAAACAAAAGCTTCCTCTGAGATACGGACGAAGATCGCTTACCAGTTCCCGTATTGCCTTTATCAAGGTTGCAAAAGAAGATCACGTTTTGGCTCCCATGGGAACCAAGAAAGAGCTGAGATTGGAAATAATCCTCATCATTGGTGCTTCAGTTATTACTTTTTGCTTTGTAGTGTTAACAGTTTCAGGATTTCTTGCTCATAGGAATAGGGTTTGGGTATACAAAAAGATTTCCGAGCAAGGGCTTATTGAAATCGGTGGTGATATAGTTTTGCGAACCTTTAAGTTCGCAGAACTAGAGGAAGTGACGAACGGGTTTCGAGAGGAGTTGGGAAGAGGGGCGTCCGGGACCGTTTACAAGGGCGTACTACCATACAACCAAAAGGTTGTTGCTGTGAAGAAGCTCGAGAAGGTGTTGGCGGAGGGGGAAAGAGAATTCCAGAGGGAGATTAGAGTAATCGGGCGAACCCATCATCGAAACCTAGTCCAACTCATAGGTTATTGCCTCGACGGACCAAACAGGCTTTTGGTTTACGAGTACATGAGCAATGGATCGCTTGCGGATTTTCTCTTCACACTCGAAAGGCCCCGACCTAACTGGGATGAAAAAGTTGAGATCGCCCGTGACATTGCACGCGGTATTCTCTACCTGCACGAAGAGTGCGAGACCCAAATAATCCATTGTGATATAAAGCTCCAAAACATACTCATGGACGACCACAGGTGTGCCAAAATCAGCGACTTTGGATTGGCAAAGCTTTCGAAGGGCCCAGACCAAACGAAAACCTTCACAGGGATTAGGGGAACAAGGGGTTATGTGGCACCCGAGTGGCATCGGAAGCTGCCTATTACAGTCAAAGCGGATGTTTACAGCTTCGGGGTCGTATTGTTGGAGATCATATGCGGTCGGAAGTGTTTGGATTGGAGCCGTAGCGAGGACGAAGCTGTGCTAGAAGACTGGGTATATGATTGTTTTGAGGCCAGGGAATTGGGTAAATTGGTGGGGATTGAAGAAGAGGTGGACAAGAGGAAATTGGAGAGAATGGTGAAAGTGGGACTTTGGTGCATTCAAGATGAGCCATCGCTTCGTCCTTCAATGAAGAAAGTTTTGTTGATGATAGAAGGAACTGTCGACATCCCAACACCTCCTAGTCCTACTTCCTTTCTAAGTTCCATTTGACTATGAAGAGTTCTATTTCTATTTATTTTTTGGTTGAGTTTTAGGGCTTAATTACTCTATTTCAATATATGTTCTCATTGTCATGGAAAAATGTTTGTATTTAACAAATTTTTGTTGTTTCTCTTTTCTTTTCTTTTCATTTTTTATTGGAATTTTTACTCTTTCTACTAGTCCCTATTCGTTTAAATAGTACTAGAAAAGTAGTTCACATTTTAGAAAGTATGTTCACTTCGAATTTAAAGATTTCTTGGATAAGATAATTTAGATCAGATTCCGACGTCATGGTTGTTCCACGGCTATACGAACTCGACCCAATCCTACCCACCTCGGGCACCATAGCATGTCGGGAATGGGGGGCAGACTTGATGTATCACTCCCCCTTTTAATTCTTATAAATGTTGTACCAGGTTACAATTTGGGACCTCTAAATTTTTTTTCCATATCTTTTGATTTATAATGATTTTTATATGCAATATAGATCTTGTTTGATAGATTTCAAATGACTTTCTTAAACACATAATTAAAAATTGGGAAATGATAATGCCACGAGAGAATTTTTTAGTGCCACGACAACTTGTGAAATCTTGACCTTTATGTCCCTACTTGCTCCAGTGTTGTTACTTAGTGCCACGACACAACACTCTCTCCCCTCTGAATCTTGCCCTTTCTTCTCAATTATCACGTCTCTCTTCGCTATCTAATTGTATCCGAGCAAGCTCAGAGCCTCAGACTAGCAACACCAGACCTTCAGCATGACCGGAGTTCTCTACTAACACTGATTAGTGGAACTTCTGTAATGTATAGATCCATCACCGATAAAAAAAGATGGATAAGACATCCAAAGAAGATGAATGGGTTTCGATTTGCGATTTGGGACCACCGAAGTAACAGAACTGACGTGACGGATGAGGTGCGAGAGAGTTGGACATGGAAGGGAAAGAGTTGATATAAGTGATGGAGAAAAGTTATATGTAGTGGTAGCCGGTGGGCATCTCTGGTCAGATTTTGATTGTCGTGCTCTGTTTCTTGTAGTAATAGTACAAGAACATGGTGGTCTGTGGTACAATACAAAGAGATCAAGTGGTGAAGCTTTTTGTTGCTTTTGTGAAGGTTCTTCAAGCCATTTAGGTTTCATCTCCGGGGCACAAATATGGTTGTTCTGAGTTTGGAATTCGGATGGAGCGGCGGTGGATTGGGAGGCGGTGGAAACGATCTTGTGGAGAATGTTGGGGAGAGAGAGAGAGAGAGAGAGAGAGAGAGAGAGAGACTGTGTGATTCAAGGGTAAAACTGTAACATGAAAACAATTTCGTGGCACTAAAAAATTCTCTCGTGGCATTATCATTAGCCTTAAAAATTATAAGAAACATCAGGACGAGTTAATTAGGGGTCCTGTGCAGAAAACTTACGTATCTTTCCATCCTAGTTGGTTTGAATCATTATGTTTACATCCTAAAATTCAAATGAACCCCAAAACACCCTTTCTCTCTCCTAATTTTCCTAATATTTGTCTCTCCTAATCTTTTTTAATGTATCTCTCTCTCTCTCTCTCTCTCTCTTAAAATCTATCTTTCCTAACCTTATAATTCTCTTTCTCCTAATCTTCTCACACCTAAAATCTCAAAACAAAATTGAAAATAAATAATCACAACAATTTGACCAAAAAACGCGTCATGATAAATTGATTTCATACACTTTTGTAGTAATCCACCATGTTTTTTACCATGATAGATTTCTATACCATGAAAACATTTCACGATTTTCATGACCAGATTAGCTATAGAAAACGTGATAAATTTCTGAACAAATAAATAAACTAATAAACATGATACATTAGTGCACCATAAAAAATAGTTATATGTTAGCCAAGCATAAAAGTCGGATTGCATATATAAAAAAATCATAAAAACATGGTAGATTAATGCATCACAAAAAACCAATAAAAAAATCAACAATACTACATGTACAACCATTTCGACCGCTCCAACCATTTACAACCCCCTCACATATACGTGAGCCCCACACACAATTATGGGTGTAACCGAGTCAAATATGAATCCGCAACCTTCGAAGATGTGACCGTTGCTGCAGCACCCGAAACTGTACTACCCTGAAGCACATAGAGATTACCAACGCGTTTTCCTTTCATCAAAACCAATGCACCTTTAGAAACCTTCATAACTCCACCTTCAATAGTAAACCTGCAGCCATTGGAGTCCAAAGTGCCCAAAGAAATAAGGTTTTTCTTTAAATCTAGAACATGCCGAACATCAGATAATGTCTTCACAATACCGTCGTGCATCTTGACTTGAACCGTGCCCAACCCAACAGTCTTACAGGCCATGTTGTTGCCCATCAAAATTGTACCACCGTCGACCTCCTTAGAAGTTGTAAACCAATCTTTATTTGGACACATGTGGTAAGAACAACCAGAGTCAAGAATCCACTCGGTATCAGACCAGACATCGCCAACAGTCACAGACAAAACATTCTCTAACCCATCTGAATCCTTAGCAATACCAGTAAATCTTTTTCTATTTTTCCCTTTCTTGTAACCTTGGGCAATCCTTTCGAACGTGACCTTTCTTCTTTAATGAATACAAGTAACCTTTTTCTTAGTTTTGGACTTTGATCTGGAAACACCTCTCTTGCCTTCCTCCCTTTCTGTTGTTCTACCATGTGCAAACAGACCCTCAGCATGTGCCTCACTCTCATCGAATACCCTTTTTCGCAATTCTTTTGAGTACAGATTGGACTTAACATCCTCCATGGAAATAGTATCTCTACCATAAAGCAAGGTCGTAACAAAAATGCTCATAGGATGGGGGTAATGAACACAACACAATAAAGGCTTGGTGCTCATCATCGATCAATTGAAACATCAATATTTTTAAGGTCCATGATAATCTTATTTAACTTAGCTAAATGATCCTTAATAGGCATAGCTTCCCTCATACGAAAAGTATAGAGGAGCTACTTCAGATATAACCGGTTAGTGAGAGACGTCGTCATGTAAATACTCTCCAACTTCAACCACAATCTAGCAGGCGTGGTCTCATCAACAACCTCACGAAGCACATCATCCACCAGACTTAACTGCAATCGAACTAAATGCTTTTGAATCAAGCTCAACCCATGTTTCCTCATCCATTGTTGCGGGTTTCTTCGAATGACCATCCAACGCCTTGTGCAAGCTTTGTTGTGCCAGCAAAGCCTTCATCTTTACTCGCCAAAGGCTGAAAGAACTGCTAAGCCCATCAAACTTCTCAACTTCATATTTAGCCACCATAACTGCAATCGATTTGATCACCAAAAACTTAAACAACAAAAGAACAGAAGCCTCGGATTAAAAACCCTAGAGCTCTGATACTAGTTTGTTAGGACAATACGAAGATGAAAAACAAATGCAAAGCAAACCACACAAGAACATAGAGATTTACGTGGTTCCTCTCAAGCACAAAGCAAGAGAGTACTCCACGGGCGAGGAATGGCGAGGATTCACAATGAACTTGAAAGAGATTACAAAAAGCCAACAATTAAATGTAATTCTTTAGAGAGGCCACAATAAGAGAGTAATAGCCTTTAGAACAAACCCTAGAATCTCCCAAGTCCCCCTTTTATAGAGAACTACAAAAACTAGGTTAAAATCCCGTTGTATAGAATGTTTTGCGTCAAGACTGTTCGGATGGACTTAAGGACTGCCCATACCAAAATTTCTGCAATTTGCTCCCCTTTTGTTTCAGCTGAAAAACTGATCCACAGACCTGTAGGACTGAATTCAAGGCAGAATCTTGTGAAGGCGGGAAAGTGGCCTGGACACTTGGAAACATCTCGGCATAAGAGAAGTTAGCATTGAGGGCCTATAAATACAAATTCATAAGAAGAGAAAAGGGTTCCACAGCCATCAACTTCATGGTTAAAAGACTCAAGTCTCTCGACTTACTCACTCAAGATCCTCAACCCGTTGAAACCTCTCAACTACGTTGAAGCCACCAACTCCGTTGAGTTCTTTTACTTTTCATCATTCGACAAGTCTAGCCAGGCCTAGGACCTTGTTTTATGATCCTTTGTACTCCCACTTTTGTTAATCATTATTAATAAAAGTTAGATTTTTATTTTTATCTCGTTGCTTCTCATTTTTCCACAACGGTTGGGAAATTATTAAGTCCTTTACGACAAGGCAAACCTCGAATTACTTTGCAACTCTACCCTTTGAGGTTGCACGCAATCGCTTGTACAAAGTTAGGAAAAGGCATGAAGGCCTTTACAACAATTGGACTGTACCGCACGGTCCTGACACGCCCGTTACACAAACTGCTCAGACGCTCGCTGTTTTATTTAGAGTTTTTACACGGAATCAAGAACAATATCAAAACAAAATTTGCTTCCGATCGACCACTCGCTACTCGGAGTACACCCATCAGTTGGTTGAGTCTGATAACTAGCCTATAGGTACACATTAGCTTCAGTCGCCGGGTACACTTCAATCAGAGCAATTATGTGCTCAGTTTCATTTATGGGATGGAGGATGTGAGATAGCCTTCCTTCATGGGATCATTGAGGAAGAAGTGTACGTAGAGCTGTTAGGATTTTCGGAACACCCGTTCAATCCTACACCACCACTACGGATCTTGGGAACAATGAATCACCAAACGAAACCATAAACAGACATGCTCAATAGAAAAATGGAAAAGAAAAACGAGAGTACAAGTCTTCTCGCAATTTCTGTGAGATGTGCGTTTTCTCTCGCCTCACTGTTTTTTTTTTCTTCTAAAAACTGATAACCCTAATTATTAGCAAACTACAAAATAAATAGGTTGGGCCCTATGGCCGAAATTATACACTGAGGTCCAAAAATATTGTTTTCGCAGCAGTCCGATGTGCTTCTAAGGCTGCACTCCGGTGGGGGCTCCGCCCTCTATACCGCCAGGTTAGACCACTGCTGAAGGTTGTCTGCACCCTAAGAACAGCCTCAGGGCTTTGAGGTAACTGGGAAGGAGTTCCATGTTTGCAGGCTTAAGAAAGCCTTATATGGACTCAAGCAGGCACCGAGAGCTTGGGTATTATTCAAGGATAGATTGATATTGATTCTAAGGCCAAGTTTCTCTAGGCAAAACGCGAGTTAGGGCAATGAATAAGGCTTCAGTTGGAGTGAGAGAATTTCAAGTTTAATATAGAAAAAACATAACGGGTCTTTTTAGCTACATGTGACTTGTAAAACTCGAGTGACATATGGATTTGATTTAGAGCATTCTCATTTGGCTCCCCATTTTAACTTTTGAGTTAAAATAGGGAGCCAAACCCCCCAAAATCCCAAAAAATCAGGCTCTCTATTCTTCCTCCTCAAATTATTTTTGCTACAGTACCGCACCAAATTTGGTACGGCATTGTTCACGCACCAAATGAAAAAGTGTTCCTGGGTTCTGTGCGCCAGAAGAGAGAGAGGAAGGGGAATAGGAGAAAAGAAGAGCGGGGGGTTCCACACTCCACTTCACCGAGAAACATCTCCCCAGGCGGGGAGATTGCTTTTTGCGGGAGTTTTTTTATTTTTTTTTTTTTTTATAGAATTGAGGGGAATAGTTTAATATAGTAAAGTTAAAATAGAGAGTCTGATTTTGTGAGTTTTTGATTAAGTGACTTGCTAATTTATAAAAGGTGTTTTTAAAGTTAAATTTGGTGAAAATTTTGGTTCTCCTGATAAGAATGCCCTTAGAAGACAGGTAGGTAGTCGGGATCCAAGTATAACTAGAAACCTTACTCTTATTATATATTTAATTAAACAAATGCATAATGAAAAAAAAAATGGTAAATTCCTATGTAAGCTTTGAAATCTGGATTTCAGCTATTGACACCAAGTAGGAATGTCAAATTTTGCATTTGAAATCCATCTCTAACCAAACGAAGCCCAAAACTACCTAAAAAAATGCTCAGAATCGGAATTAGAACTCACGATACAATTGGAAACCTGTACTTAGGCCACCAACTATCACTACAACAATTTACACCATTCCCGACTAAAATCGCCGACTAAATAATGTTTAGTCGGAAATTGTTGTTCATTCAACGACTAAATAAACTTTGGTCGGAAAATATCACTTAAATTTCCGACTAAATAATTTTAGTCGGAAATTAGTATAATCACCGACTAAATTTTTTTTAGTCGGAAAATATTCAAAGGTTTGGCCGACTAAAATGATTTTAGTCGGTGCTTCTTATATCAATCACCGACTAAATCTATTTTAGTCGGAAATTATAAACTAATCGCCGACCAAAAATTTTTAGTCGGGAAACTTTAGTATTTTCCGACCAAATCATCTAGTCGGAGAAAAAAAAATAATTCACCGACCAAATATTTAGTCGGAGAAAAATAAATAATTCACCGACCAAATATTTAGTCGGAGAATATCACTTAAATTTCCGACTAAATAATTTTAGTCGGAAAAAAATCATTTACCGACCAAATAATCTAGTCGGAGAAAAACAAATAATTCACCGACCAAATATTTAGTCGGAGAAAAATAAATAATTCACCGACCAAATATTTAGTCGGAGAATATCACTTAAATTTCCGACTAAATAATTTTAGTCGGAAAAAAAATCATTTACCGACCAAATAATCTAGTCGGAGAAAAACAAATAATTCACCGACCAAATATTTAGTCGGAGAAAAATAAATAATTCACCGACCAAATATTTAGTCGGAGAAAAACAAATAATTCACCGACCAAATATTTAGTCGGAAAAAAACAAATAATTCACCGACCAAATATTTAGTCGGAGAATATCACTTAAATTTCCGACTAAATAATTTTAGTCGGGGAATAATAGTTTTCCGTCAATTCAACGATTTCCAAAAATTTCGCGAAAATTTCGGCGGGAATTTTTATATTTTCCGACTAAATATTTAGTCGGCAATTCATTTTTTTAGCAAAATGATAATAAAACGAAAAAGAAAAAAGAAACAAAAGGGAAAAAAGAAGTAACATTTCTTTTTTTTGTCTTTTTTCTTTTTTTTTTGAGAGAGAGAGAGTCAAAGAGAGTTTGAACAAAAAAAATAAAATTTAATGGTAACGGTTCGTATGTTTGGCGTTTTTTTTTTGTGTGCGGTTGAAAATTTAATGGGTTTTAGGCCAATGATCGATACTCTCGATTATATTGCATTCAAGTTGTTTGTGAAAATGCATCATAGAAATTATAAACTATCGCCGACCAACTATTTAGTCGGAAATTATCTCTAAGCACAAAAAAAAAATTTACTTTTTCTTGTGTAAGTGAATTATATATTTATATATTTATGTAAAGTTAAAAAATAAATATGAAGTCATGATTCATCATTCATGAACAAAAAAAGAAACAAAAGGGAAAAAGAAGTTACATATCTTTTTATTCGTTTTTTTTTTTGAAAGAGAGAGAGAGAGAGTCAAAGAGAGTTTGAACAGCCGATCAAAAAAAAAAAAAAAAGAGTTTGAACAAAAAAAAGAAAATAAGCTTGTAAAATATTTTATATGATTAATAAAGTTTGAATCAAAATTCAAACATGAAAAAAAAAATGTATACCATATACATTGCCTTTTATCTAATAAAGATTTTGAAAAAAAAATATCAATTTCTTTTGGTGAAAATATATATATAAATTGAAGTCAAGTCACGATCAAAAAAAAAAGTCACGAACAACATAATTTTAAAAAAAAAAAACAAAAGGGAAAAATAAGTTACAATTTTTTTTTTAGAAAGAGAGAGAGAGAGAGAGAGAGAGAGAGAGTTTGAACAAAAAATAAATAAATAAGCTTTTAAAACATTTTATACGATTAATAAATTTGAAGTCAAAATTCAAACATGGAAAATAGTAAACTAATTTTTTTAACTTGTAAGTATAATCACCGACTAAATTTTTTTTTGTCGGAAAATATTCAAAGGTTTGGCCGACTAAAATGATTTTAGTCGGTGCTTCTTATATCAATCACCGACTAAATCTATTTTAGTCGGAAATTATAAATTATCGCCGACCAACTATTTAGTCGGAAATTATCTCTAATTTGCCGACTAAAATTTTTTTAGTCGGGGAATAATAGTTTTCCGCCAATTCAACGATTTCCAAAAATTTCGCAAAAATTTCAGCGGGAATTTTTATATTTTCCGACTAAATATTTAGTCGGCAATTCATTTTTTTAACAAAATGATAATAAAACGAAAAAAAAAAGAAAGACTCTCCAGACTTTAAAATTTAAATAATAATAATATTATTTTAGAGAGAGAGAGAGAGATGGACAAAAAAAGAAAAAAAAATATAAATCATTTTTATAAAAAAATGATAGAAATTCAAATTATAGGAATTAGATTATTTTATTAAATTATATTATAGAAATTATTAGATGTTAAATTATAGAAATTATTAGATGTTAAATTATAGAAAATTATAAATTATACAAATTTAATTTAATTTCTTTCATAGTTTCACTGTCTCACTCTCACAGAAACACAATAATGGGCCTCCACTTTTCGGACCAAATTTCGACGATCGGAACCGTTGGATGTGTTTAAAACGTGTTTTCAACGTCCTACGCGAGGATTTTGCAAAAAATAATACCCGGAAGTAGTTGATCGGAGTAGGTTTTCATAAACTACTATACGAAAACCTGGCCCGATCAAGCCCTTTTGGGTATTTTTTTCCAAATCTTTGCATAGGACCATAAAAACATGCTTTAAACACATCTAACGGTTCAGATTTTAAAAAAATTAATTAGGTGGCCTTGAAGTGGTGCATTATAGTACTGAAATCACATTAGAAGCACTGAATGTGTTCCGATCGTGTGGTTGCCGATATCGGATGATCATCAATTTGGGGGAGAATGATAGAATTGATGAGATACTAAATCGTAACGGTTCAGATCGAACATTCGGAAAAATGAGTCTGCACCTACCTCGTAATTCTATACATCAAACTTACTTCTATATGAAACAAGCTACTATGTTATAATATAACGTACGATAACCACACAATTGCAACACAACTATGACGATCCACACCGTTCACTTTGTTTGTGTTGATGTTTTAATGACTCTCGCCAATTTTTTCGTCTATCGGATTTTGAAAGGTCCTTCATCGCAACACAATTACGACGATCTTCACTGTTCATTACAAAATGGCTTTTAGGTCCCATTTTTGGACCTGCGTGAGTAATCCGAACCGTTAGATAATTTTGACATAATGTTTTGTATCTCTTTGCAAAAAATCAGGTCAATTGGATATGCGTAACTCGTCGATCCAAGGTACGCATATCCAATTGATTTCAAAACTTGCAGTTTTGGATGTACCAGTTACGCATATCCAATTGACCTGATTTTTTGCAAGGTCATACAAAACGCTATTTTAAAAATATTTAACGGTTTGGATTATTGACGCGGGACTAAAAAGTGGGACCCAAAAGTCATTGTACAAAATGAACAGTAAGGATAAAATTATTTTATTAATTAATTTCCTCCCAAATACTTCTTTTCCCTCCCACACACCTTACTCCCTCCATTCCCCAAATTTTTCCTGCGTGAAAAATTTAAAGCTCCCTCCATTAACCAAAACCAGATCACTTCCCTCCACCACCCCTGACCTAACTCTAAAAAATCCCAAAATCTGCCCTTCGGTCTCCCCCCTCTCTCTCTCTCTCTCCGCTAGTTCAACCAGGCGAACACCGTCCTTTCGTATACCCTGCCGCAACTCTCAAGTCTCACCGCACGACGCCATCCATCAGGTATGTTTCCTTTCTGTCCGAGAGGAGGATTGGTGTTGAATTTTTTAATGATAGCTTGACTTGGCATTTAGGGATAATGCCGTTTCGTAAGTTATTATTTGTTTAGTTCATATCCAAGTCCCATTTGGGATGTGTTGATGTGAAAAAGAATACAAAATTTTATTGTTTAGATCTGAAAACCTAAATACCCATTTGAGGATGCATTATCAATCGGGTATGAAACAGATTTCCCATTCTGCTTGGCCGATTGTCTTTGCACTCGGTGATGTATTAAGTTTGATTTTTGATGGATAAGTTTGTTTTTGCCTAGGTTGGATTCTGCGTGTTTCAGTTTTCCTTCTTTTCCAGTAAGGTAAAAAAACAAATCTCACCTTGCAACTGTTTCTTAAAATGTTTGACCTAAAAGTGAGTTTCAAAGAGGCCTGTTTTGTTTATCAACGGATGAGGATGTTTCTGTCTTAAACTTTATCCTACTGTGTGGTTGCATTAGTTTTGATTGGAACTCATTGGGTTGTTGGCAATGGGGTTCTTGCACCAATAATTAGTGGTATGGGGTAATTTTCCTTGAAGCCTACACTCCATTGATGATTTACTGCACTTAACCTGTTTGATGATTTTCCTCTATTAGAATCAACGAATCCAGCAGCCAAATTTTGTCTTCCACATGGGAATGCTCCTCATCGTCATACTAGACGTGCAATTTGGAGTCTCCCTCACTGGTTTGAAGTTAGTAGGTATTTGCAATGGGTATCACGTTAGTTTTTCCTTCATTCAAGCAAAGGTGTTTTTTTTACTTGATTTAAGTGCTCGAAGGTTTGAGAAAAAAATGTAAATCAGTAGGTAATTTTGTAGACATTGGTAATTTTGTAGACATTTCCTTTTTTAATTGGTCTGACAGAGTCATGCAAATGAAAAGAAGAAGTTTTGATTCAAAATTTGTACAGCAAGTCTCAAATAATTTTTTTTAGTCGTAACGAAGGTGTTACTTTGATGGAGTATGCATATTTAATTGGTCGACCATTCAGGGTATTTAGCCTTGACACTTTGACTAAACCCAGAAATGTAAAACTTCTGGAGTGCATTACTGGAGTGCATGGGATTTGAATTAGCAACAAAAAGATTTTACTGCAAGGAGATGAAATTTGAATTAGCAACAAAAAGCACCGATAATAAAGTGAACATGGGATTCCACTGGAGTGCATTACTGCAAGGAGATGAAACAAAGGTGCATGATTCATTGCATGTCATTTTGTATATAACTTTCTCTTTCATGGTTTGCTAGAGTACCCTTTGTGGGAAGATTTTACTCCACTGTCTATTGTTGATGTTATATAGATTGGATATTTTAAGATAATAGTCTATTATGCTACCAGACCCCATGAAATAAATATTGAGAGGCTTGATTGTGATTCTGTGAAAGTGTTTGATCTGATTACTTTGGTACATAACTATCCTTTCAACCCTTGATCAAGACATTGTATAGATACTCTGCCGAGAAACTAAGGCGAGATTTTGAAATGCCATGCTTTTGTGACCTAAGACATCTAGATTAGGTGGATATCACATATGTTCCACTGGGCAATTACTTTTATGATTCAGTTTTGATATCTTGAAAAACTCAGTCGGCTTGTAGGCTGTTGCCTTGTATAACCATAGAAGAATCCACATCACACATTGCTTCTCCTTGCGTGGCTGAAACATGGCGAGTCGTAGTAAGGAAGAGTCATCCTTTTCAGACAATACACAAGTAAATCCATTCTGAGTTTTACAATGGGTTAAGTCCGTATACAGACAATTTTACTTGGGAAAATACCTTTCACCAGTTCCTCACGTGCATCGCACGTGCTATATCACTAGTAAAGAGGAAATATCTCAGAGCGCTAGATGCTTTGCCATTTATTAGCTAAATCTACCAATTTCTATTACAATTTTCTATTCTATTTACTTTGACTGGCCTTTCTTCATGTCATAAAATGCCTATTACAACTCTTGCCTTAGGTAATGGAACCTTTTGTTGAATTGCTGTGTTTTGTTATTTGTAGTGCGTAGTGGAGGAAGTCCAAGGTCCAACTCAGGCTTGTTCTCGGTAAGGATTGTCTTAAATATGAGGTTATCCATTTAACTTTCTATTGGCTATTCTATAATGGCTATTTGAATTTTGTTTCTTAAAGCTCTAGATAATTTAATATCATAGCTAGAACCCAAACATGGACTCAAAGATGGAACTACCTTAGGGCTAGAGGAGGCCAGGGCCTCCCTTGTTCCAAATTTTCATAAATATCTCATTATGTTAGTTCTTTAAGTATTAACTTTATAAAGAATAGCAATGTTAGGAACACGATTTTAGAACACAACAACATTAGAACCTTCTTGTTCTAAAATTTTCCTAACATGAGATGAGAATCAGATTCTTGTGAAATGATTAAAGGCCCCATGGTGCCTTTGGGAGGAAACAACTTTACTGTGAAGACTTTTGTGTGTCTGTAGACTATATGGGTTGTCAAAATGAGGCAATTCTCAAGTGAAGAAGCACTCAATCTTTTACGAATTTTTGTGGCTGGTTTCATGCATTCTTTGTGGCTCGGTTTCATGCATTATTGAATTGACTTTTTATAATCTGTAATACCAATTGGAATAAGCACTTGATTAAAGAGCTGGAAACTATAATTAAAGTGCAGCATTTAGTTTTTCTATGATGAAAACTAGTTGTATATGCTGGAAATATGATCCTAGTAGATGGAAAATTAATTATTGAGCGCTGAACTAAAATCTAGTTGCTGAAACTATGTCATTAGAAGCTCTTTTTATTGATATCTTAGTTTGATCAAGTTGTTTTTTAATAGATGAATCGGGTAAGGCAAACAAAAGAGGAGTTACACGTTTGTCGGACATTTGAAATCTGCCTCCTGGGAGCAGAATCGTTGTCAAATTTAATGTGGTTTTGCTACCTGTTGGAAAAGAAGGTATTGTGGTTAATCGGTTCATAGGAACCGTTGCAAGGAAGCCACACTTATGCCCTATTAATTATAAAGATTGGCGAAAGGTGCCATATCAATATAAGCTAGATTGCTACATAAGTGTTTTGCAAAGTTATTTGACTACTATTATGAATTCCTTATATAATACTACTGTTAAGGGACAAATGGTTCTCGTGCTATTCGGATGAAGTGTTGTGCTCCATGGGCTTCGTTATAAACTTATGTTGTGTTTGTCCAAAATTTTACTTGGTGAGATGTCGTAGGAGTTAAAAGGTAAATTAACTTGGTTCTTATTTTTTTGTCATTTCCATTGCAGGTAATAGGACGGTCTAGCTAAAAGCGTGATTTTGACCTGTCATTTTGAGAGCTCTTTCGGGAAGATCATGTTAAGGATAGCATCGTGAACTTTTGATTACGTTATTGTTTCTTGTAGTTTAGGCAATGTGTTTTTGGATTGTAGTATTTTCGCACGATTATGCACATGTGATCTACTTTTCAATGTTGACAAGGTAATGGAACATTCCACCGATCTACTTGTGATATTTTGTATGAAGTGACTAATATAATTTATTAATCAGGCCTTTTTAAAATTTAACGATTCAATACGAGCTCGGATTAAAATTGCAAAAAAAAAAATCATTTACCAACTAAATTATTAGTTGGAGAATAAAACAATTTCACCTACCAAATAATCTAGTCGGAGATAAAAAAACTATTCACCGACTAAATAATTTAGTCGCAGATAAAAAAATATTCACCGACCAAATATTTAGTCGGAGAAAAATAAATCTTTCACCGACTAAATATTTGGTCGGAGATAAATAAATCTTTCACCGACTAAATATTTAGTCGGAGAAAAATAAATATTCACCGACCAAATATTTAGTCGGAGAAAAATAAATCTTTCACCGACTAAATATTTGGTCGGAGAAAAATAAATCTTTCACCGACTAAATATTTAGTCGGCAAAAACAAAACTTTTTCCGACCAAACTTGTTTTGATCGGAAATTACAATCTCCGACCTCATTCCGTCGACCAAACCGGCCGACCAAATTTTTGGTCGGAAATTACTATTGCCGACTAAATTACGACATTTTCCGACTAAAATTTTAGTCGGCAATGGGGAAAATTGTTGTAGTGTATAAGGAACAGATGCACCAAAGAGCACAAATGCGACAAAACTTTGACAAACTCAAAGAACAAGGGAAACCTCATACCAACATTAAAGAATTAAAAGAAAAAGAAAAACAGACTTCATCATATTTACCTCAATAGATGCTCTTATCAGCTTCAAATTCACCTAATCAACGAGATTTCTCCTGCCAAAAAATAAAAAAACATATGGTAAAACTGAATGTTTTGTCAAATCTAATGAAGATTGCATATTTGCATGACCTAAAGTATCATAAGTAAAGATGGAACGTCCGGTCATAACAAGCATGTCTAAATATCACTGTCCAACGAACAATTGCGGTCTAAATTTTTTTCACCGTACAATTATTGTACATAATGAATTACGCATACATTCTATAATTTATTTATTTTTTATCGGCAATACATTTTAAATTTATAACATCGGCAATCGATGTTCCAAGAATTTGTTCTTTTAACTCTTTTGTTGTTCATGAAGACTTTGGGACAAGAATTTTGTAAGAAAATTAAATTACTTCCACATGCAATTTTGATAATTTTTTTTTGCCATATGGACGTGAATATTGGGGCACAAAAAAAAAATCAATGTTAATTTTCGAAGCAATTTAGATTATACGAAACAAGCTATGCTCACTGATAAAGCCAAAGATCTAGGTAAATAGTTATATGTAATTTTTTCCACACGGTTAGTGAATAAGTAAAAAATAATTTGCATTCCCTCTAATTGAATTTTATGGTTGAACTTTCACATTTATGCAAATATATTCTTTGTTTGCGGTATGATAAAAAAAAGGGGTAATTCCTTGCCGGTACAATTGACAGAATGTAATTACCAGCAAGTCAACCACATTTCCCAAACTTCCGCCTGCGCCGCTTGTCAGTACGGAAAACTAGAGGAAGGGAAATACGGTCAGACTCACCGACTTACCCGCCATTTGTCTCATTTTAAATTTTAAAATCCCTAAAACTAAATTGTAGGGTACCCTATAAAAATGCTTAAACCTAGGGTACCTTATGAAAGTGCCTAAAACCCTAGGGTACCCTATGAAAGTACCTAAACCACTAAATCATATAACATGAAAGTGCACCTTAAACCTAAATTCTAGGATACCTATGACTAGGGTACCCTGTAAAAGTGCCTAAAATCCTAGGGTACTCTATGAAAGTACCTAAAATCCTAGGGACTATACTTCTAAAACCCTATAATAGGAAAGTGCACTCTAAAGCTAAACCCCAAAAAAGAGTGGCTTATCGTAATGGTAATTAAAAAAATGACTTACCTTAGTGATAATTAGACATATTTTTTTCTAAACCTAGAGGTAATAATCCCATAAAAAAACGCGCTTTAAGAGAAACTTTGAATTTTCATAACCAACTTGTCCATCACGCTTGTTTGAACTTTGAGCATTCTCGCCTACTTTCCAGCATTGACAGACTGACAATCATTTATGGAACATTCAAAAGAGAGAGAGAGAGAGAGTAGTACATTGTGAACCAGAAAGTCATGTGAGCAAGACTTGAGATTCAGCAGACTTATCACCCCAGTTAACAAGGCAAAAGACTTGAGAACCGGTTTGGTTTGGTTCTTAAGAACCGGTTTTTTCAGTTATTATTCAATTATTACTCTTATTTTTAAATATTTTTTTTTATTTTTCTCTCTATCTCTCTCTAATCATTAATACCTATTTTTTAATTATTATCCCTATTTCTCCCTCTAATCATTACAAAAACCAAAACTCAAAACCCAAACCAAACACAACCGAGATTCTTCCTCTCTCTCTCTCTCTTTTTTTTATCATTCGTCATTCCTGGGCCCCGTTCCGTTAAAAAAAAAACAGTTTTATTTTAACTAAAAAACTATCTCATTCTACTAACAAAAAACCACTTAGTTTTTTTGCAAAACTAAAAACCAAAAAAGCCAAAAAAAACTAGTTTGTAGAACAAGTTAGTTTACATACAAAAAACTAGTTTAATGGAACAAGTTAGTGGAACAAGTTGATTTTTTTGCAAAACTAAAAACCAAAAAACTAGTTAGTGGAACAAGTTAGTTTTTGAGGTAATTAAATAATCATCCTTTTTTTGGACACTATTTAGATTTTAATCTCCCACTATTTATGAAATTATGTTTTCATCCTCTTGTAATGTGATTTACCATTATTAGCAGGTGGAAAATATTAGAGGATGAAAAATATAAGATGGAAGTAATTTTTGAAATTCAAAAGAGGGATGATATTGTTTCAACAAATCAGATGAAGTTAAAAATCTTGATTGAAGTTTACCGAATTATTAGGGATGTTTGAAAAAGAGGGGTAGTGCCTGTGGTGGATAATTGGTTAGCCCATGTTTCGGCAGTCATTTTTATCACGAATGAAAAACTTCATGGGTACATTCCATTTTGTTTCATTCCCCGTAATCTTGTTTTTTTATGGTTTAACATGCTCTTTGAATATATTTACCATGAAAAAATCATGTGTTTAATTTTTACCATGATCAATTTTTTATGGTCACAGTTTATTATTTGTTCAAATTTACCATATCGATGGTTTGTTATGATCATATTTACCATGATTGAGAAAACTTCATGGTTGAAACTCAAAAGAGGGATGAAAAAATCATGTATTTAATTTTTACCATGATCAATTTTTTATGGTCACAGTTTATTATTTGTTCAAATTTACCATATCGATGGTTTGTTGTGATCATATTTACCATGATTGGGAAAACTTCATGGTTTGTTATCGATGGTTGGACCACTGAAAGGTCCCCAAAATCCATCGATAACTCCCTAAAAACAGGACAAACTCCGTGCAACTTCCTCCTAATCCCTCTCTCTCTTCTTCTTCTTTTTCCTCATTCATCCCGAGAGACAAAAAGAAAATATAAAGAGAGAGAGAGAGAGATGGGGAATTGCTAGACCATTGATGCAGCAGCAGTAATGATACATCATCCATGTGAAAAGATAGAGAAGAAGTATTGGACTATAACAGCTAGTGAAGTGACTGCTGCCGATGACCATTGATTAGGACGACGATAATTACGGCGATGGACGACGTCGAGTGGGACGATTAGGAGATCAGTGCGGCGGGAAGATTCTGAGACCATTGCGGCGGTACTAATTGTCGCTGGATGTTGAAGAGGACGGTGATATCGAGGGGGAAGGCACCGTACGGCGAAGATGGACGATGGCGAGACGGCGAGATTCAGTGGACTAGCGTTGATTTGGGATTTCGGGATGGCGAAATTCAATGGACTAGCTTTGATTTGGGATTTCTGGACTAGTGTTGATTTGAGATTCAGTTGAAGGTGAGATATTAGGGATTATTTTGAAGAACGACAAATGAGGGATTGGGTTTTATCACATCATCCTATAATTGCGGAAGAGGACCACCTAATTTGAAATTCATCCATTTCTACCACCTCCTATATGCAACTTTAATTTTAGTTCTCAATCCCCTAATATATTCTACATTATATAAAGGGCAATTTAGGATTTATTTGAATCTCGGGATGGAAACATAACTCCCTAAAAAACTCAGGATGATTTTTTAATTTCAAGGGAATAAGAGGATGATTATTTAAGTGCCCCTTAGTTTTTTTTGCAAAACTAAAACATCCAAAAAACCAAAAAAAAAAAACCAAGTTAGTGGAACACCCCCCTAATCTATTACATGGGGAAGGGGGATATATATGAGACTCGAACCCAGGATGCGGTGTGGGGTATCCAAGAAATTTCATTTGTTACTGCAATTTTGTGGCCTACTTATCCCACCACTTGCATATCCCATTCTTCAATGTCATAAGAAAATGGGCAACTGTTTCATTCCCAATTTTCTTTTCCCAATCCCATTCTCTTTTTCAATACAGTTCCAATAAGTTTAAATAACTAACTGATTTGGCTAAATCCAATAAACTGGTTTTTTGGTTTTTTTAAATTGTCCTTATTCAAAAAAAAAATTGCATTTGTTAGTTTTCGCTATGGCCAAATTGTGGTTTCTTGACCTTATCTCGAGCAACACCAGAATCTAACAAGATAAAATTATAAATCTGCAAACTTAAAGTTTGTGAATAAAGACGAAAAATAATCCAAAAACCGATTTTTGAATAATTTTTCATCTTTATTCACAAAACTTTAAGTTTTTGACTAACAATTTTATACTTTTTAGATTTCTCTCGTCGAGACATGCCAAGAAACCACAAAAAATCGACCGAAAACTAAAAAATGCAAATTTTTTTTATTAAGGACAAAACGTAAAAAACCAAAAAAACCAATTTTTTGGATTTAGCCAAATCATAAATGTACAAAAAACTGAATGTAGTTTTAAAAGTACAAAAAAGGCTTTCTTTCGAAAACTTAATCAAACTTTTTAAAGAGAAACATGCACTAATTATGTCCTCTTAAACAGTAGAGTATACATGCACGTCGGAGGGTGTATTAATATTCATTGAAGCAAACATAGCCTAAACATTGACTGACCAAGTCGTGATCCCACGAGTCCCATCTCTTACCTAGACCACAAGCTGGGGCCTGGGGCCTTTATATAACCACCTATCTTTCTCTGAATCAAAATATCAAGCAAGAACAATGAACCACCAAAACAGTACTTTCTTTACATTCATGGCTTCTGCATTAATCTTTCTCCTTTTCACCATATTTTCAACAGTAGAAGCTCAAAAAAGATCCACAAATATAAGCCTAAGCTCTTCTCTAACACCCAACAGTACCAACTCCTCCTCGTGGCTCTCACCCTCCGGCCTCTACGCCTTCGGTTTTTACCAGCAAGGCAGCGGCTACGCTGTCGGGGTTTTTGCTGCCGGTATTCGCGAAAAGACGGTGGTCTGGACAGCCAACCGAGACGATCCACCTGTCCAGAGCAATGCTACCTTGGCCTTTATAGAAGGAAAGCTCGTTCTATACAACCCCAAAGGCGAAAACACAACCATTGCTGATGTGTCTCAGCCTATTTCCGCGGCATCGATGCTTGACTCAGGCAATTTCGTACTTTACAATTCCGTTCGTGCGATAATCTGGCAGAGCTTTAATAACCCAACAGACACCATTCTTCCCGGCCAACCTCTCGTGGCCGGGAAGCGGTTGGTTTCCAGTTTCTCGAAAGCCGACGGCTCAAGTGGGCTTTTCCGTCTCGAGATGCAAACAGACGGGAACCTCGTCTCGTACCCATTAGGCGACCCGTATGCTTATTATGCAACAGGGACCTATACGGCCGGAAATAACATCACACTCAATCTTGGTGACAATGGCCATCTCTATCTGTTGAACTTAACAGGTGCCAACATAATACAGAATTTGACCGCAGGGGAATCCTCGAATGATGGAAAAATCTATCGGATGACACTCGATGCGGATGGAATCTTTAAAGTGTATTCGCGGACCTTGGATCCGAAAGGCAGCTGGTCGGTTATGTGGCAATCGTCAACCGATAAGTGCAGCCCCCTAGGCCTGTGCGGCGTCAATGGGTATTGTGTTGAGAATGCTAACGTGGCCGATTGTAAATGCCTCCCGGGATTTAATTATGTAAATCGCCAGAGCTGGGCCCTCGGGTGCGAAAGGGATTACGGTACAGTGAGTTGCGACGCCACCAATGGCAGCGGAACTAACGAGTTCGCTATGGAGGAATTGGATAACATGTTCTGGGAGGAAGAATCGTATACGGTGAGCGTATTACCCAACAAAGAAGATTGTAGACAATCGTGTTTGCAGGATTGTTTTTGCGAAGTCGCGTTCTACAGCGATGGGAAATATTGCCAAAAACAAAAGCTTCCTTTGAGATACGGAAAAGAACAGCCAACCAGTTCACGAGTTGCCTTTATCAAGGTTCCAAACGAAGCAATTCGAAAAAAAAATGTTTCAAAACAAGGTCAGGTTTTGGCTCCCAAGGGAACCAAAAAGCTGAGATTGGAAACAATCCTAATCATCGGTGCTTCACTTATTACTTTTTGCTTTATACTGTTAACAGTTTCAGGATTTCTTATTTATAGGAGTAGGATTTGGGTATACAAAAAGATTTCCGATCAAGGGAATATTGAATTCGGCAGTGATGTAGTTTTACGAACCTTTAAGTTTGCAGAACTAGACGAAGTGACGAACGGGTTTCAAGAGGAATTGGGAAGAGGGGCGTCCGGGACAGTTTACAAGGGCGTACTACCATACAACCAAAAGGTTGTAGCTGTGAAGAAGCTCGAGAAGGCATTGGCAGAGGGGGAAAGAGAATTCTTGAGGGAGATTAGAGCAATCGGGCGAACCCATCATCGGAACCTAGTCCAACTCATCGGTTATTGCCTCGACGGACCAAACAGGCTTTTGGTTTACGAGTACATGAGCAATGGATCGCTTGCGGATTTTCTCTTCTCACTTGAAAGGCCTCGACCGAATTGGGATGAAAAAGTTGAGATCGCCCGTGACATCGCACGCGGTATTCTCTACTTGCACGAAGAGTGCGAGACCCAAATCATCCATTGTGATATAAAGCCCCAAAACATACTCATGGACGAGCACGGGTGCGCCAAAATCAGCGACTTTGGATTGGCAAAGCTTTCGAAGGTGCCAGACCAAACAAAAACCTTCACAGGGATTAGGGGAACAAGGGGTTACGTGGCACCCGAGTGGCATCGGAAGCTGCCTATTACAGTCAAAGCGGATGTTTACAGCTTCGGGATCGTATTGTTGGAGATCATATGCGGTCGGAAGTGTTTGGATTGGAGCCGTAGCGAGGATGAAGCTGTGCTAGAAGACTGGGTATATGATTGTTTTGAGGCCAGGGAGTTGGGCAAATTGGTGGGGCATGAAGAAGAGGTGGACAAAAAGAAATTGGAGAGAATGGTAAAAGTGGCCCTTTGGTGCATTCAAGATGAGCCATCGCTTCGTCCTTCAATGAAGAAAGTTTTGTTGATGATAGAAGGAACCATAGACATCCCCACACCTCCTAGTCCTACTTCCTTTCTAAGTGCCATTTGACTATGAAGAGTTTTATTTCTATTTATTTTTTGGTTTAGGTTTAGATTTAATAAGGCTTAATTACTCCATTTCAATCTTATAATTTCCTCTCATTGACTTGGAAAAATGTTACTATTTGACAATTTAGCGCCGTTTCTCGTTTCTTTTCTTTTATTTTCCTTTCTTTTCTTTTCTTTTCTTTGTTTAATTTGTACTTTTTCTATTGGTCCCTATTCATTTAAATAGTACTAGAAAAGTAGTTCATATTTTAGAAAGTATGTTCATTTCGAATTTAATGGTTTCTTTGATAATGTAATTTAGATTAGATCCGGACGTGGTTGTTGTTCTGTGGCAATACGGACTCGACCCACTCTTACCCATCCCGAGCACCATAGCATGTCGGGAAAAGGGGGACATACTACGTAATCACACCCCCCTTTTTTATTCTAACAATTACTCCTATATCTCTTATCACACAGCACTTGACATGGGCACCATAGCATGTCGCCAAAATTACATTGGCCAAACTTTTAGTACAAAGTTCTAAATTAAATCAGTCAATTTTTTTATTTTGAAATTAACAAATTCTTCATATTTTCATTTTTTGAGCTCAAGGATATGCACGTTTTGCAATCAAACATAAGGACAAGGTTACTCCATGATTACTAAAATACACTTCTACAAAACTAGTGAATGTTCACTAATAACCAAAATCAACCATCTACCATCTCCATGCCGACCACCACCCCACCACTAGACCCCTTCTGGGGACCCAAAAAATTAGTGAATTTTACCAATATTTAAAAGTTCTTTTATAGTATTAAGAATTCAAAAATCCAACCAACCACCAGCTCTCCTTACAACCCCACCCTGTGAACTCCTGTCTTTGACTCTTCAAAAGTGCTGAAATTTCACTAATACTTAAAATGTTCTAATTTAGTGTTAAAAATTCAAAAAAAAAATGGCCATATAGCAACTGGCCATATTGAAATTTAACTGTAAATTTTTTTTTAAAAAGTAAAAACATAACAAAACAAACAAACTCAATCGCACAAATCAATCTATGGAAACTAGTGAAACTTCACTAATTATCATAAATCTATATCGTCGACAATCATTTTGTGTTCGAAAATTGTCAAATTATACTCGATCATCCAACACATAAACATGTAATCAAGTGAAACTAATGATATTAAGAAATTAAAACAAAAAGAAAAATAGATTTCATCATATTTACCTCAATAGATGCTCTTATCAGCTTCAAATTTACCTAATCAACGAGATTTCTCCTGCAAAAACAATAAAAACAGATGGTAAAACTGAATGTTTATTCAAATCTAATGAAGATTGCATGCCATAAAAGTATCATAACTAAAGATGGAGCATCCTATCATAAAAAGCAGGTCTAAATATCATTGTCCGAATTTGGGGACCCTGTTGACCGCAAGGCTTTAAAGGCCATGCCGAGCCGATTGGGATCGTCGAATGTTTGGACGGTCCAGATTTGAGGGGTGCCGAAGCTGTTTTGGGTATATAATAAATAACGCATACATTCTATACTTTTGTGTTTTTTTTTTTTAGGGTCCGTTTTTTGGAAGGACATAGTAAAAGGGGTCTTTACTTCAATAAAGACATTAACTTTTTCCTTAATGCCAAAAGGACAAATCATCTACACCTTCCAAAAATGCCCCCACTAGCTAATCAAAGTACCTAAACCTCCAAACCTAATGAAAGTGCCTAAACCTAAACCCTAGGGTACCCTATGAAAGTGCCTAAAACCCTAGGGTACCTTATGAAAGTGCCTAAATCACTAAAATCCTATAATTGGAAAGTGCACCATAAACTTAAACCCTAGGGTACCCTATGAAAGTGCCTAAAATACTAGGGTACCCTATGAAAGTGCGCAAACAGCTAAAACCCTATAATGGAAAGTGCACCCTAAGTGCCTAAACCCAAAATGCCTAAATCCACTATACCCTACCCCAAAGAGCCTAAACCCCCCTAAAATTGAACCCCAAAATTGAACCCACCCCCAAAATTGAAGAGAGAGAAATTAATTTTGTCCCACCCACCCAAAACCCACGCATGAGTGAGAGAGAGAGAGAGAGAGAGAGAGAGAGAGCCCAGGACCACATGTCGCTTTCAGTCACAGCAAAGGGGACCACATGTTGGGCATGAAAGAAAAGTTTTCGGTTTGAAAATTCAATGCTGTAGCTTTCGGTTTGAAAATTCAAAGTTTTCGGTTTGAAAAGTTTTCAGTCACAGTAATGTCGCTTTCAATGCTTTAGCTTTCGGTTTGAAAATTCCTCCACATGGTGCGCGTGAGTGTGGGTTTCATTAAGAGTATTTTTGTCTAGTATTGTCCTTGAGCCCTCAAAAATTTCCTATCAATGTATTGGAAGCATTAAAATAAGTTAAGCTGGACTAAACACTATTTAAAGCCCCAAATTTGTCCTTTAGACCAATTTTCTGTTTTTTTATCGGCATTGGCCATACATATTATACTTCTAACATCAGCAATTAGTGTTGCTAGAATTTTGTTCTTTTAACTCTTTCGGTTGTTCGTGAAGACTTTGGGACAAGAATTTTGTTGGAAAATTAAATTACTTCCACATGCAATTTTGATAATTTTTTTGCCACATGGATGTGAATATTGGGTCACAAAAAAACATCATTGTTAACTTTCAAAGCAATTTAGATTATACGAAACAAGCTACGCTCACTGATAAAGCCAAAGATCTGGGTAAATAGTTTATATGTAATTTTTTTATACGGTTAGTGAATAGGTAAAAAATAATTTGTATCCCCTCTAATTGAATTTTATGGTTAAAACTATCGCATTTATGCAAATATGTTCTTCGTTTGCAGTAGGATAAAAAAACAAGCTTCAAGAGAAATTTTGAATTTCTTTCCCCGAAGAGAAACATTGAATTTACACAATATTCTCGCCTGCATTCAAGCATTGACAGGCTGGCAGTCATTGTGAACTAGAAAGTAGAAAGTCATGTGAGCAAGACTTGAGATTCACTGATTCAGCTAAGACTTCTCACCCAGTAAACAAGGCAAAAGGCTCTGTTTGGCACTTCTAATTTTTGCAACAATTACTAGTCTTTTTCCAAACTCAGGGGTGTTCCGCTAAAAAAAAAAACAGTTTAGTTTTAACTCAAAAACTACTCCATTCCGCTAACAAAAAACCCACAAAAAACTAACAAAAAAAACCCCCTTAATTCCACTAACCTAAAAAAAAAACCAAAAAGCCAAAAAACTAGTTAGTGGAACAAGTTAGTTTTTTTTTTGCAAAACTAAAGATCCAAAAAACTAGTTAGTGGAACACGTTAGTTTTTTTTCCAAAACTAAAAACCAAAAAGTCAAAAAAACTAGTTAGTGGAACAAGTTAGTTTTTTTGCAAAACTAAAGATCCAAAAAAAACTAAAAAAGCAAAAAAACTAAAGTTCGTGGAACTTTATCAATCCGTACAAAAAAGTTTTCCTTTTGGAAAATTTAATCGAACTTTTTAAAGAGACACATGCACTAATTAAACTTTTTATAAAGATTTGATAAAATCAAGGTTGATTTTATCAAATGAGGATGAGGTTTGACAAAATCTCAGCTTTCTTGAATGCAAAAAAGTTGAGATTTTATCAAACCTCTTCCTCATTTGATAAAATCAAGGGTGATTTCATCAAATCTTGATTTTATCAAAGATAAAATCGTTTAAGATATTCAGCCTAACCAGTAGATAGAGTAAACGTGCATGACGAAGGGAGTACTAATATTCACTGAAGCAAACAGAGCCTAAACATTGACTGACCAGAGTCGTGATCCCATGAGTCTCGCCTCTTACCTAGACTACAAGCTCGGGCATGGCGCCTTTAGAGCAAGCCCAACAGCTTGGGCAAAATTTTTGCCAAAAGAACTGGTGAACAGTGCACATTTAACACACATCACTTTCAATCCTCCAACAATACAATCTATTTTACCCAACCTCAATTAAAAAATTGTTTTTTCCTTTTAAAATAATACAAAATCACCGTCGATCGTCCAAATCTCCGTCGCCGGAACAGAACTCCACAGCCGTCGCCGCCTCCTCCTCTATCAAAACCGATCGTTTCCATAGCCGTCGCCGGAGCAGAACCCCATAGCCGCCGCTGTCACGCCCCAAAATGGGAAATGACCGGCCGTGTGTCACGGGACAAACCCATGGAACACGAAGCCTAAAAATAAAATAAACCATAAAAACTAAATAACCATTCTTTATTGAATAGCAAAATCAAAACCAAATTTGTCTCAACATCAACATGGGGAGCAACCGTCCCATGAACCCAACAATAAAATTTTCCACCAATGATAACAAAAAAACAATTTATCAAAAAGGTTTAACAAATAGCGGAAGCGAATAAATAAAATACTAAAACTAGGATGCAATATCCTATGGAGGTCGACACAAAGAATCCCCAAGATGCCGCCAGAGTCCTCACCTATTGACTCGATTTTCCTAAAAATGGTGTTGGAATAAATCCGTCAGCTGACAAGCTCAGTGAATGACAAATCATGTACAATAAATAGAGTTCTAAAGAAGGGATAAAATATTTTATCATGTAAATATAATTTGGCACGCGAGGTGTATAGCAAAACAATAAATCCTTTTACCAATAATTAACAAGCCTCAATGGTGATCACAATACGATATTCAACAACAATGGAGAACCACAACCAATACCAAATAGTACCAAGTGCCAGTGAACAAAAATCTCAGAATTGGATCTAATATCGAAACTTAGAGTCACCACGAGTAGGCAGCCCATGGAACTTTTCCCTAAGAATGATCCGGCGAAAGTCAGCCGTTGAGCATTAGGGTCACCGGCCAGGACACGGTTTCTTCCCTAATGGCCAGAGTCACCCGCACACAGAGGATTAATTTCCTTGGACTTTCAATAATAAATGTTCTCATCAATATCCACCAAGTTCTCACCAAAAGAATATTTTTTTCGCATGCCAATTAAAAGATCAAATATAAACAATTCACGGTTTCAATAACCAAATGATGATTTTTCCAAAAGAATAATTCAAGGGACACAGCGAGTTCGAAAATACGTAACATGCTTAACCACTCACCTGAGTTCAAAAGTAAAGCAACACGAAGAGCCCAAAAAGAAACTAACCTGTATATAAAATAAGACGAATGAAATGACTAACTAATTCGGATAGAAACTGTATAAATTAAAATGCTATATACCATTAAACCCAACCAAATGCCAATTAAGACTAACCATCAGTACCCAAAAATTATACTTTCAAGAACTCTATTTTCATTGAATAAATTAACTATCCCTTTAACGGAAGCATTCGTACGTGTAAAACACCTGTCTCCAAAATCATGTACAACAAATCCTAAAAGAAATTTCTAAAGTCTCTAAAAACAATACCCTTCAAGTCTTCAAAACAATGACAAAATTAACTATTGTAATTGCCATATGAGGGAAGGATTTCCTTCACTCGGTCCAATCTCACACACATGCACTATCTGATTCTCAGTTCCATATGTACTTACACAAAACGCCATAAATCACGACCTGCACCACTAATCACTCCGTTGCACTTTATAAATCACTCGACCAAGAATTTAGTCCTTTCAAACCCATATTCCAGAGAATAAAAGAAAAAGGAACGAAAGAAAAAGGAACAAAAAGGATAGACCAAATACAAAACTCACCTCCGAAGAAACCACTCAAAACCCCTCAACTTCGACTGCTGCGGCTGTCTCTCAAAAAGTTCTCTTAATGATAACCCTAATCAACTTATAAATATATAACTAAGTGAAACTCTACACCCACTAATCACACGCCCTAAATTTTAGGTAAGTAGTTAGTGAGAATAACGTAAGTAACAAATGAAAATAGATACATTTATCTAACTATTTTATTACTAGTATATAACCAAAAAATATTCTTATTGACCGAAAAATTATTATAGCGCCAATATTTTTTATAGTGCACGCCAAAAATAATTAACTAGGACCCCACCATAAAAGGAAATTCTTAAGCAAATAATTATTATTAGGGAAAGAAAAGTCAGGGCGTAACATCCTTCCCCCCTTAATAAAAATTTCGTCCTCGAAATTGCATAACCTCAAGCAAATGAATGTTAGTACTTGTAATGAATTTCCTCTTCATACTCTCAAGTGGCTTTTTCGACCGCATGAATGCGCCACATTATATATTTAAACCAATCGTATTGTTTTGTTGCGATCCATCTTTTCCTTCTGTGTCAAAAATCTAAATGGATCGTTCATGATAGGTTAAATCATCATAAACCTGAAGTGACTCGCTATCAGTTAGAAGGGACGGATTATGCAAATATTTACATAACGTTGACACACGAAACACATTATGAAAAGCCAATCGGTAGGCCACCTCACTAACCTTGTCCAAAACCTCAAGAGGCTCAAAATAAAATAAAATAAAATGTGGAGCCAACTTCCTCTTTTTACCAAACCAAATGATACCTTAATGCAGAGAGCATAAGAAACACATATCTCTGATATTAAACTTCGAATCCCTCCCATGATTATACGCATAACTTTTCTGCCTACTCTAAGCTGTTAGATTGCATCCTCAAAAATAAAATCAAGTCCCCAAAGTTTCCTTTCTTCAACCTCATACCAACAGATAGGGAATCTACACTGTCGCACATAAAAGGTCTCCTTATGGTGCAACTCCCAAACCCGAATGATAACATTGTTGTATGCAAATTCCATAAAGGTAATTGATCATCACAATTTTCACTCTGAAGTACATGCTCTCAACAAAAACTCTAAAGTTTGTATAGTCCTCTCAGTCTGACTACCGGTCTGCAGGTCATAAGCAGAGCTAAAAAAGTAAACGAGTACCACTCGCTGCAGGCAATGCATCTCAAAACTTAAACACAACGCGTTGACTTAGTGGGCTGGTAACTGTAACCCCAAACTCGATTGACATTACTACATGAATTCTAATCTCTAAACAACTCCATAACACTCACATTGACAACAAATAAATGTCAGAATCATCTAGGATTCCAAAAGAAATCATCTCCATAAGATTGATAATCTCGACTATGAACGAACGCCAAAAGCTCTCTCACCTCAAATAGTGAATTATAGTACATTTAAAATCCTCTCATATAACAATCTGACATCAATATAACAAATTCAACCAAAGATCTCCTTGTCCAATTGCATCATGTCTCTTAAAAAGTTCAAAATCTCAATATTTCAAGCCAGTACTCCTCCAAATGCACAACCCCCCCAAATGCACTGAAAATCCTTAATCCAGTCACAAAACTAAATTAACTTGAATAATGAAAAACTATCAATCGCACAAACCAGTAGACAAATATTAAATCACGCACGACACAAAGATTTACGTGGAAAAACCCAAAACGGGAAAAAACCACGGGAAGGAATCATGCACTATGGTCATTGTGTGAATACAAGAGATCTTACTCAGTGTTCGTGTATCCTCACCACGAAGCCTAAAATCTACTTGCCGAATCCACGTGAATCACACCTCTGCATGATTGACGAATCTTGAATCCTCAAGCCTTCCAACTGAATGCCTTCCGAACTCCACGAAAGGGCTTAACTTGGAGATTGAATGTTGATGATGTATAAAACTCTCGAAGTCGAAGGATTTGCACCAAGAATCTGTTGTTCTTCAATATACTTCAAGATTAACAAAAAAAAAAAACCCCATCTCTAAAAATGATCGCACTGTATATATGTAGGCTCTCGGTAAGGGGAATGCTACGGTACACACCCCCTTTTTGGGTGCATATGGTATGCACGGGCATAACAAACCACTAAGAGACATAACTAGTTACGCTAAGAACCACTAAGAGGCATAACCAGTTATGCCCCTATAGGCATTGACCTATGTTGACCTATATAGGGTGTGTACCATATGCACCCTTAACCCCTAAACGGCATAACCTTGAACCACTACGAGGCATAACCAAACCACTAAGTGGCATGACCTTGAAACACTAAGAGGCATAACCGTTACACCATATAGGGGGTGTGTACCGTAGCATTTCCCCTCGGTAATGTGCTAGAATCACCTCAATTTTTAGGAAGAATATCCGAGACTTGAATTGGTGAAATCTCTTCACCGAAGTAATCAAACAGCACCCCATCTTTGGTGGTCTTTAAAGGTTAATAAATAAATGGAGAAGGAAACAAAAATCCTCAGTAGAATAGTAGATTGCCAAGAAGAGAATTATCAATTAAGGGAAGGATTTGGTCTTGGCCGGAAATCAGTCCATATGCAGTCACTTGACTTTTTGCTTGAGTAACTGTTTCCTTCTTGAGCGAACACCAATCCGAAACATCCGAAAGCTTGACTAAAAGCTAGCGCTCAAACTAAGAAACAAATACTTTGGAGATTCCTTTCCACACCCTAATACAGACGCTCTAAAAAATAAAATAATTTGAACATTAAATAATACAACTCGATAAAAAAGAATACACGGAAATGTGTATTTTGGTCATGAACGTGCCAACCCAAAAAGGGAGCTCGGCTTATGGAGCTTACAATCTCCCCCTTTGGCACTTCGATGACAAAACAAAATACACGCAATAAAATACCGATCCCCTAACTGAACAACTTGTGAGTGAAAACCTGCAAGAGACATCAAAAGAGCAACTCACAAGACAAACAAACCGTTAGCATTAGAATAACTTCTGCTCCCCCTTTTTGTCATAGAAGGACAAAGGGATGCTGTTCAACAAAGCAAGAACACATAGCAAAAATAGAAGCCAATAAAGTAATTAGGAAAAATATACTCAATAAGTCAAGATAGCGGAAACAAGTGATCAAACAAGCCAATAAATTAGAATAGTGCAGATGAAATCATAATAATGCACCAAGAGTAACCATATTATCCAATAAACATAAGTCATATGAGTCCCCGCAATAACAATTGAGACATAATAACGACACATAGGGCCACCAAATAACCGAAAAACCAGCAGCAAAATAGTTCAAACATAAGAAAAGTACTACAGTAGCAGGAACTGAAAGAGCTAGAACTAGCCGGAGTTACTAATTGGTACTAGTGCAAAAATTATATGAAGCTATAGATAACTAAATCGTATATAAATAGAAATAGAGAAGACCGGCCACCCTTAGTTATGAGCAATATAATGTTAAACTTGAATACTTTAAAGTTTGAACACACATTTAAAGCATATCCACACAATCAAATGATGGTTAAGGGTATTGACAAATAAGCACACGAAAATGCTAATGCATGCACTCATGCTATGAACATATCACAGGATACGAGTATACTAGAGACAGCATAGGTCAAACCTTAGTGACAATGGTGTGTGTGTGAAACACAACAAAGGCAATCCGGCTCAACAAAATCATAAATCCTTGGTTTCTTATGAACATATGGGAGGTCTAAAGAACTCCCCCTCAAGAAGTCAAACCAAGCAATTTTTTGGATTGTTCAATGACCCAATCTCCCCCTCAACAAATACTGAGTGAATTTCAACCAAACTCCCATGCATTTTTTAAAATTATTTTTCTCATTGGAATAAAGAACCCCCTTAACTCAATCCAATTCTCAGAATGTGGTCGTGCAATGCCGAGGTTCCTTAAGTTTTCTAATTGACCCGTGTAGCGAGCTTTAGGCCAGGGGCACCCAAACCAAATGGCTTTAGGGCACTAGGTATAGAGAATACCCCAACGGACTTAATTACTCGAGTAAAAAAGGCTACGAAATCAAGCTAACCACATAATACAATCCCGAAACTCTCCACCGTTTGACGCGAACACTCACTGCTTACTGAGGCAAGAGGCCCGGTTACTAAGTGAAAAACCCGAAACTGCAGAGAAAAAGAACCCAATCTCATCACACTTTTCAACTAAACTCCCACACATTATTTTTTCTTATATTAAATGGGCTTGACAAAATCATAACTGCATAGCGGTCAATCTCAAGGGAAACAAATAAAGACCCCTCCACTTTCATAAGAAATGTCAGGAAGGAATATGGGAGCACATTATCTTTGTCGTGAACAAGTGAGAAACACAGAGGCAGGACCTTGCTCCAACCAATATCACAACAATCCATATGATAGGTAAATAGAATGAAAGCAAACACAACTAATGTGTCCTTATCCAAAAATACATTTAACAACCAATTCAATCACAAACATGCACTAGGAGATGCCCCAAAAAAAACTTGTTATCAAGGTAGACAAACGATTTTTTTTTTTTTTAAATAGAGAATGAAAAACTACAAATAGACATATAAAGCAACATAGTGAACATATAATCAATTGAAATTATTATTTTTTATTTTTTTTTTAGAGTTAATAAGAAAAGGCTAACAAACTAAACAATAAAGATATAACTCAACACAAACCATAGCTTTAGGTAAAAGACAGGGAATGTAAACCAACCTAGACTATGGGTATGAGACCAAGCCTTAAAAGGCATGATCAACTCCTCCGGATGATGCAGTGTCATCATGAGGGTTGGTAGATGAATTAGCGCGTGGTTTCATGTCCGAAATTCTCATCCAAATAGGTCTACCTTTGACAGTCTCAACTTCCCCAATCAATTTACCCGCAAGTTTAGGATTCACAGTCTTACTATGTCTATTTGGAGTCACCCTATGTCTAGGTCTTTGGGTTTTACCCCCATAATCATTAACATGGTAATACCGGGAAGAGACATTAGGATACCCATGAAGTTTAAAACAATTTGGTCGAGTGTGACCTTTCACTCCACAAAAATGACATGTAGGAATAAAATTCTTATAATCATGAGAATGTGCAAAGTGCATACGCGAAGTATGAGTGTCATGAAATTTATTACATTGAGGTCTAATGTGGCCATGAACACCACAATGATGACAAATAGGAATGAAGTTACTCGTAAAAGCTCTTTCAATATGTTCACGTGTTTTATAGAACATCTTAGGCTTAACATTATTTTGTATAGGTTTTGCTTTTACCTCCGTTCGTTCATTCAGAAATATCGCAGAACTTACAGGAACCTTTGGTATTTCCTCTTCATGAGAACTTTGTCCTCCTTCAACTTTGTTAGACGATGAGGCATGATATCCAATCCCAGATCGATCATTGGTTGGCTTTTGAACCTCAAGAATGTTATCCAGTGCTTTGGACCCAGCATTAAAACGCTTGAAAATACCATTAGCATTTTTTAGTTCAATCGATAGGTCATTTATTTTACCTTCATTCATTGTGTTGAGCTCTTCAAGACCCTTGTTTTGTGTCCTGAGTTGAACCACTTCTTTCTTCAAGATATCTCTCTCTTGAATTAGGCAATCCAAAGATTCTGACAAGTCCTTAGTAGTAGCTAAAGTTTTAGCTAAGTCAGCGCTAGCTGCGTCAAATTTACTTCTCAGTTTAATGTTTTCTTTGGTGATCTTAGCACTCTCATTATACAGCCTGTCATACTCCTCTTTTAATTCATCAAAATCAACCAAATCTTCTTCAACATCACTCTCAGATCTTTCTCCCTGACTCAACTTCCCGGTGAAGGTTAAATAATTTTTTCCATCATTTTCATCATCTGGTTCACTTCCTGATTTTTCACTATCAGTATCATCATCCCAAGTTTTAACATTGTAGACTTTCTTATTTGCCTTCTTATTAGCACAATTCTGAGCCAAATGTCCATAACCATGGCATTCGTAACACTTAGGCCCTGAGGGTGGTCCTCTCACTCCTTTTCGTTCCTTGTTATTAGAAGACTCCAATTTACCTCTACCCTTTTTAAAATTATTTTCATTCTCGTTTGTCTTTTTCTTAAAAAAACGTATAAAGTTATTAGTAAATATGGCCAAAGCTTCCATATCATAATTATCATCACTGTCTGACTCATTCGACTCTTTATGTTTGCTAGAAAAAGCAATTGATTTTTTTGAAGTTTTAGGCGTAGAAATGTTTTCATCTTCTAAATGGGTGAGTTCATAAGTTTGAAATTGACCGACAATATCTTCAACAAACATCTGAGCAAGTTTCTTTTTACTCTCTAAAATATCGACTTTGGTTTTAAAACGTTTCGGCAAAGAACGCAATATTTTCTTAATAACACGGAAAGGAGTAATAGGCTCACCCAAGGAGTAGCTTGTGTTGACAATATGATTTAGCTTGGCGTAGAACTCATCGAAAGTTTCATCCTCCTCCATCCGAATCATCTCAAATTGAGTTGTAATGCGCTGCAACTTCCCCTGTTTCACTGTGTCAGTTCCCTCATGAGTTGTAACCAAAATATCTCATGCTTCCTTTGCAAACTTGCATGTCGAGATACGGTGGAACTCTTTTGTATCCACGTAGGTGAAAAGTATATTTAACGCGCGACTGTTGGCAGCCCGTTCAGTCTTCTCAGCTGGAGAGTATTTCCCACTAGGTTTAGGTCTAGAGGTTTCACCGTTGGTTTCTGTTGGAGGAGTGAATTTGATTTCACATGCCATCCACACATCTTCATCAATAGCCTTCATGTAAGCCTCCATCTTGGCTTTCCAATGATCAAAATTTGTGCCATCTAATACCGGAGGGCGATTGGCGCTTTCCATTATAACCTACAAGATCCGCTCAAGAACACAACGATTCCACAAAAAAAATAAAGAGCGACCCGCTCTGATACCAAATGAAAATCCTTAATCCAGTCACAAAACTAAATTAACTTGAATAATGAAAAACTATCAATCGCACAAACCAGTAGACAAATATTAAATCACGCACGACACAAAGATTTACGTGGAAAAACCCAAAACGGGAAAAAACCACGGGAAGGAATCATGCACTATGGTCATTGTGTGAATACAAGAGATCTTACTCAGTGTTCGTGTATCCTCACCACGAAGCCTAAAATCTACTTGCCGAATCCACGTGAATCACACCTCTGCATGATTGACGAATCTTGAATCCTCAAGCCTTCCAACTGAATGCCTTCCGAACTCCACGAAAGGGCTTAACTTGGAGATTGAATGTTGATGATGTATAAAACTCTCGAAGTCGAAGGATTTGCACCAAGAATCTGTTGTTCTTCAATATACTTCAAGATTAACAAAAAAAAAAAAACCCCATCTCGAAAAATGATCGCACTGTATATATGTAGGCTCTCGGTAATGTGCTAGAATCACCTCAATTTTTAGGAAGAATATCCGAGACTTGAATTGGTGAAATCTCTTCACCGAAGTAATCAAACAGCACCCCATCTTTGGTGGTCTTTAAAGGTTAATAAATAAATGGAGAAGGAAACAAAAATCCTCAGTAGAATAGTAGATTGCCAAGAAGAGAATTATCTGTTAGAAACTTGGTTGCGAAAAAATCTGGAAAATTAACAAAAAACAGAGAGAAAAAGATTAAACAGAAACTTACTGGACCAAATTCAGTACACCGGAATTTGGTAAAAGACGACTCGAATCGAACCGGGGCAAGTATTAAGATACTCTGTCCTTAAAGCAAATTCGTCTTCCACTACGGTGCTGATGGACTTCGTAGACGTCTGCCTCCCAGGACTACCCGGCTTTCACTGTACGGAAGTAGCACTGCAATCTGTACAGTATGCGAACCGAAAAACTACGCAGGAACTCTCAGATGTTTTATGCAGAATGATGCAGATTGTATGCAAGGAAAAACTTAAATGAAATGAGAAGAGGAGGGTTCTATTTATAGGGAAATAGACACCCGAACGGAAAGGTACCAGACGGAGAGACGCGGCTGTTCGGAACCGACCGGATGCAACACTTCGGTGGTGGTAAACAGACGCACAGGAAACTAAAGGTAAATATACCCAATCAACTTGTTCTCCACACCCAATGTGGGACAAGTATTTTTCCCCTTCTACCAAGTTCATGTAGGCACTTTTAGAGGTCAATTCCTCATTCATCTTGACTTGATTTTGGCCATCCGAATGTTCGGTCTTAATCTCCTAACCAAGACGTACGCAACGGTATGTGGGTCTGTCCACGTGGACGTGTGGGACCCACTAAAACAATTAATTAAAATTGCTAAAAATCAAGTTTTTTCCAACATTATCAATTAAGGGAAGGATTTGGTCTTGGCCGGAAATCAGTCCATATGCAGTCACTTGACTTTTTGCTTGAGTAACTGTTTCCTTCTTGAGCGAACACCAATCCGAAACATCCGAAAGCTTGACTAAAAGCTAACGCGCTCAAACTAAGAAACAAATACTTTGGAGATTCCTTTCCACACCCTAATACAGACGCTCTAAAAAATAAAATAATTTGAACATTAAATAATACAACTCGATAAAAAAGAATACACGGAAATGTGTATTTTGGTCATGAACGTGCCAACCCAAAAAGGGAGCTCGGCTTATGGAGCTTACATGCACAACCCCCTTTTTTTTTTTCCCTAGTAAGCAACCGAAGCATGCATGTCATGAAACAATGGGGAAATGGTTGAATGAGAACCAGTACAACTACTGCTGCCATATTCGCCAAATTCCAAACTCGAAAAACAATATTTCAATTCATTGTGCATTCTTCTATCCCGTTACATACCTAATAAACCACTAGTAATACTATACCAATCACATGCAGAACTCCAATTCTCATATTCCTCAATCAATATCAACAACCAGAATAAAAAAAAAATTCTAATTCTTTGAGTAACCAAATAACTACTGCTCTAATAAAACCAAGATAAATCCAATTTGTCTAACTGCACTATAGATGAATGCCCAAAGGTTTACAAATCACCTGGTACCACTTGGTCTAATATGCTACAATAGAAAACTATCTGTTCACTGTATTTTATGACCATCCATCTCCAACGCAGTATAAGCAAACACCAAAGTTTAAAAATATCGATCGTTAACATCTTACTCCTAACTAAGCATAAACATTATATCCATAAAAATCTCCCTCAAATAAGTGTGCATACTCTACCATATGAAACTCACTAAAAGCTCGAATAAGGAAGTGTATAAACTCATAAGCAAAATTCAAAATTATGGGGTCCAAATTAATAAACCTAGTTTACAAGTAAATCAAGCTCTGATGATCACTAGACTACAATATTCAATTATCATCATCTACCTAGATAAGAAAATCAAATCACCACAATTGATACTTCTTTTAGTTCCAAGAGTCAGCCTCTCAAATCTAATTCTCCGTCAGTACTACGAAAGAGTAGCGCGACCACAAATCTTCAAGTCAAATTTCTTTACTCCATCCTGACACGTCGAGCCCAAATATCCATTTTCCAGCTATGAGATTCTCTTTCACATCCAACTCCATAAAATTCAAACTCTGCAAGTACATGTAAGTCCTCCTCCCAAAGTTGAATTTTTTTTTTTTAAACTTCTTACTACCCTCGACAACAATAAGCCATCAGCAAATCCATATACATATACATATATATATATATATATATATATATATATATATATACTTTAAATTACAATCCAACTTCACCCAAGAAGTACTAATTAAAACTAGAAATAAAGTTTTTCAACCAAGTCAATCAAATTTGGAATCTGCAATCATTGAAGAATACAATCTAATTCTAGCCAAGCCAAGTAGACCAATCTCTTTTCTCATCTACAATTAATTTTTACTAGCCAAAGAGCCTAAAAAAAAGAAAATTTCTACTATGCAACTCCTTAATCCGCAAAGATATTATCATAGTATCACAAGTCTTACGGCCCAACGATATTGCTAAATTTCAAACAAAATCTCATTCCACTGAAGATGCCTAAAGAAAACGCCAAGCGTCATTGTATAGAGATTTACGGCGTTTACCAATTACCATTTAAAACTCAATAGTGTCTTAAAATCTAATAATCGAACTAACAAGCTCCTAGCCACACTCCAAATAACAACATAGATATCACCTAAAATCCTTAGATTCACTTTGCATCTTTAAGACTAACTCCGTGCACTAACCCAAAATTCAACACCATAGGACCCTGCCAAAAATATATATATAGGTTCCACTTCTTATCCGGACTTTTGATTTCCGGACTTTTGATCCAAATTTTTTTTTGACAATCCGATCCGTCCAATGTGTTCAGAAGGTGTTTTCAAGGGTCCTCGCGAAAAATCTTCAAAAAAAAATACCGGGAAGGGCTTGATCCAAGTAGCTTTCGCAAAAATATATAAATTAGTTTTTGCGAAAACTACTTGGATCAAGCCCTTCCCGGTATTTTTTTTTTGAAGATTTTCCACGTGGACCCATGAAAACACCTTCTGAACACATTGGACGGATAGGATTTTCCAAAAAAAAATTGCAACACAAAAAAACCAATTTTTTCTTATTTCCGGGAGGTGTGGATGTGAAGTTTTCCGTATATATAATAGGTTAAGCTTCTAATCCGGACCTCTAATTTCCGCACCTCATGATCCAAAAATTTTTTTGACGATCCGATCCGTCCAATGTGTTCAGAAGGTGTTTTCAAGGGTCTCGTGAAAAATCTTAAAAAAAAAAAATACCGGGAAGGGCTTGATCCAAGCAGCTTTCGCAAAAAATATATATTTACATTTTTTGCGAAAACTGCTTGGATCAAGCCCTTCCCGGTATTTTTTTTTAAGATTTTCCGCGTAGACCCTTGAAAACACCTTCTGAACAAATTGGACGGACCGGATTTTCCAAAAAAAATTTGCAACACAAAAAAACCCCATTTTTTCCTTAAATACGGGAGTGTGGATAAGAAGTTTGAGCTATATATATATTCCTTTCTTTTTTTTTTGGTCAATCACTACAAGAACTTACACCAATGCCGACTAAAAATGCCGAGTAAATTTAATTTACTCGGCAATTGGTGTACCATTGCCGACTAAATAAAATTTACTCGGCAATTGATGTACCATTGCCGAGTAAATTATCTTACTCGTTGAAAGTACACCTTTCCCGAGTAAAACTTATACTTTAGTCGGGAACAATGTGGCGCCAAGGCTATTTTTTGGCGGAAATTCAATGCCGACTAAAATTTGCTCGCCAATTGGTGTACCATTGCCGAGTAAATTATCTTACTCGCTGAAAGTACACCTTTCCCAAGTAAAAATTATACTTTAGTCGGGATCAATGTGGCACCAAGTCTATTTTTTGGTGGGAATTCAATGTCAAGTAAAATTATTTTTGCGCCAATTTAAAAATTCACAAAATTATTGGCGGGGCATTTGGCATTTCCCGAGCAAAATTTAGTCGGCAATTGTGTGCGATATTTCCTGACTAACTTACTTACTCGGCATTTATCAAATTTTTTAATACTAATTTTTTTTTGCGCCAGTTTAAAATTTCACATAATTGTTGGCAAGGGATTTTAGTATTTTTCCGGCCAAAATTTAGCCGGCAATTGTATAAGGATCAATTGTCGAGTAACTTGTTTAGTCGGCATTTGCCAAATTTCCATTCTTTTTTTTTTTTTTAAGATTTTGCTTCAATACCCGCTTATAATTTTTTTTTTTAGAGAGAGAGAGAGAGAGTTGGACAAAAAAAAATTGCTATTAAACAAATAGCAATTAAACAAATACGAGGTACTTGTCAAAAATTCAATTTGACTGTACTCTAATTGTTTGCTCTTAGTCATCGAACATGCCTACTCATTGTTCACATTGGTTCTCTCATACAATTACGAGTTCAGGAAACTTAGTTCATGAGTACTGTCATACAAAAGTTTAAAGGTAGTAGATAGTACCCTTAGTTCATGAGTATTGCTATTGAACATAGTTTTTTTTTGTATTGGCAGCTCTAAACAAGCGTGGCACGAACATGAAAACTTTTCTAGTGTGAATACATCAAACCCAGAAAACAGATCAGTGGCCCACATGTGGGTGTGGTTTCTGTAGTGCATTCTTGATTTAGTTACTTGAGTATCATATAAAGAGTCGTCACCACCTTAATGGCTTAGAAATTGGTGTGTTTAACTTTAAGTTCAAAGTATGAGTGAGCATTTTTTGTAGTTTAATTATTGTCAAGAGTTTAGGGTAGCATTTTTTGTAGTTCGATTATCAAGTTCAATTTCAATTTTTTGTAGTTTAATTGTTGCTTATTTCTCTGTGTTTCCATCGGAAATTGAACTTGATAATTGATCCTCTTGTCAATTCGGCTGACGTTAGCAGTTCTTATGTGCATTGCATTTTGAAAGTTAGTACATGTTTTTAATATGTTAAGACTCAAAATCTACACAAGGCAAACTTTTGTTGTGGCGTTGAACTTAAACATGACAATATACCTTAGCTGCTTCAATTTTGTTTTCCTATTAGGTGGCTACATGTTGTTGTTGTCCTTGTTGTGTGTGTCCTTGTTTTGATATCTACCAATCGGTTAAAAGGACGGGGCTGTGGCAAAACTTCGTATCTACCAGTCGCTTTGATTTGCATTTCATGTTGCTATATTTGACTGCCTGATGATAGAAACATCAATATATTGATCGGGTTCTGCGGTTCCTAGTTGTCACTTGCCTATATCAACTGCCCTTGCTGCCGCAACCCGTTCTTTCTCTTCTCCCCTTAATACATACGTTAACATTCGCACACTCCCGTTGGCATTAACTTCAATGTCCTTTGTTTGTGATTGCAGAATATGAAACCTGTTGGGTGCTACATAAAGAACACGAAGACCAACTTTAAAGACTAATTGGTACAGAGATTGGTGGAGTGATTCTTCAAGTGAATTTTTTTAAAACTTTTTGTAGTGAAGTTATTAATTTATCACATTAATTTCCAGTGTTGTAACAAATTTGATATAACACTTTTTGTGATTTAAGATGTTAAGTATGAACCTTTATTATGGAAGTTATGAATGAAATTATGCCTTGGAATTTCAATTTCTTATAATTGTAGTAGGTTTGCAATTGTGGATGGAATGATTGTTGATAGTGTATTGCATGGGGATGAAAATGTGGAAAATTTGTAGTAGTTTTTGGAAATTTAGGATTCGTGTCCAAATAAAGGTAACCTTTGCCGAGTAAACAATATTGATTGCAATTATTATTGTCCATTTTCATCATCCTACACCGACTAAATTTTACTTGGTAAAGGTTGCCACCGACTAAATTTTACTCGGGAAAGTGCACCATTTACCGAGTAAACTTTGGTCGGCGATTAGTGCAACTATTTACCGAGTAATCTTTAGTCGGGGAATGCAACCATTTACCGAGTAAACTTTAGTCGGGGAGTGCAACCATTTACCGAGTAAACTTTTAGTCGGTGAGTACAACCATTTACCGAGTAAACTTTAGTCGGTGATTAGTGTACCCTTTACCGGCTAAAATATTTTTTGCCGAGTAAAACATTTTTTACTCGGCAAATACATTCACCGAAGGTCATTCGCCGACTAACGTGCCGACTAAATAATTTACTCGATAATGGTTTTCAACGACTAAAAAGCAACTTTTGCCGAGTAAATGTTTAGCCGGCATTGGTGAAATCTGTTGTAGTGAATACAAAAACACGTATCTAAATCATCCACATAAGTAAGGCTTTTGACATTTAACCGCACATAATTTAAGAACCCCAAACTAGTAATGGTCAAGTCAGTAATCTCCATTTTCAATTCAACAAAACGATAACAATTCTAATCTCACAAGTACCTATACAATCTCCCACTTTCGAGAATTTGCACAAGCAAAAGATAGTGTATGTTTTTTTTTTTTAAAACTTCAAAAGCACCAACAGAATGCTACTGCCTACGATTGACTGCCTAATTGCCAAAAACACACCTAAACAATAAGTTGCACTTGCCTCCTAATCCAACCATGGCCCTTTCCATCCAGGCATTACCAGCTAAATGGTCCCAACCTTACAAACAAAACACAGCTTATTCATATTTAGCCAAGTTCTCAAAATCCAATTTCTATTATCTCTAGAGAGCAACGTATTCCAACCATAAACCACTTCCATCAATTTGTCGTCCGAGGTAAGAAAATATATATTTTGTAAGAAACATTGCCTAATCCAAAGTATCTACTAAGATTGAATACAAATATTCATCTTCTAACAATACATTACTTGAACCTGTAATAAAAACATAGGGAGTATCAACCATCAGAGGAAACAAGAATCTATACAACTATAGGATATTCCAAGTAGGAAAATCTAAGAACACGCTCGCCCACACAAGTAAACAAGGCCCAGCCTCAACATTGACTAAACCAAATTATCTCACGTAAATTTTTTTTTTTTGACCAAATATTTCCCCAAACTCCAATGCTAGTATATCAAGTTCAATAACAGACCATTGTGCCAAAAACTACTAACCAACACTCTCGTAGAATAAGTTCTGGCAGAGCAAGTATTCCATAACCATCCAATCCAGTATCCAAATTCAAAATAGTCAAATTATAATATGAAAGACGTCAATAAGTTACAAACTTTGTTCTTCTGGACCATAAATACAAAAACACAAACAATGCCCAACTAGTGCGGTTACCCGTGTCAAAACCGATTGACGTTTGCCGTCCAATCTGGACCTGGTCGATGTTAACACCAAAGAATAGATATACATGCATATGTATACATCTCCGTCCAATCTGGACCTGGTCGATGTTTGCCGTCGATAGCCAAAGAGTTTGTCGTTGACACTTTGTTCATCTACAAACAGAGTTCCCATCGCCGTCCACTATGTGAACCTTTGTCGATGTTTGCCGTCGATAGCCAAAGAGTTTGTTCCCACCGCCGACGCCATCACCATCAATTGGAAGCTCTGTCGCCGTCGACTATTTGGTTGCTCATCGCCGTCCACTATTTGGGTTTCACAGCTTACCTGTAGCGCAGAGAGAGAGAGAGAGAGAGAGAGAGAGAGAGAGAGAGAGAGAGAGAGAGAGAGAGAGAGAGAATAATAAAAAAATGATGGCTGGTGAACAGTACCTGGGTATATTTACCTAGGTACTGTAGCTGAAGGAGGGATAGCTAAGGGTTTAGCTAATCTGCTGCAGGGGCTAATTCAAGGTTGTGAATCTCGTACCGTACCGGCCGGTACGTACCGGATTTACATAAAACCGGTAACGTCACCCTATAATTCCGTCCCGTCATCAATTCTGGTCAATACTGGTTGGTTCCGGTCATTCCGGCCAATACCGGACGGTATGAAGGTACCGGCGGTACCGCCCGAGATTTTGCAGATGGCGAGAGAGAGTATTACAACGCCGGAAAGTTAAAAATCATCTACTCGAGAGAGTATTACAAAGCCGGAAAGTTAAAAATCATCCCCTCTAGAACGCCAAGTGGGAACGACATAGATCTAGAACGACGGAGATGGTTGTCTCTCACGCCATAGATCTAGAATGACGACGCCGGAGATGGGTGTCTTTCACGCTGGAGATGGGTGTCTCTCACGCCGGTGAATTAGGTTTGCTGCGGCTGGGTAAGAAATTATACCTGAAGAAGAAGAGATAGAGACTGGAGATAGAGCAGATTTCAGAGTCCCAACCTTGTTTCAGACAGACCGGAGGTAGAGAGAGAGAGAAGTGGGTAAAACTTCAGGAGTTACAGCTGCTCTGATGTAGATTTCAAGACTTACAGCAGGTCACGCAATTGTCCAGTGGGTTCTCAAATGTTTCACGTGATGCCCCAAGTGGAGGGCCTTTATGCGGACCAACAGTTGGCTTATGGACCAACTTTCCAAATTCAATCAAATTTCTTTTCCTGTTGCCCGTAAATGGCAGTGTGCACTACAGGAAAAATCACATTTGGTGGCTAAGAATTTGGTCACTAAAAGGCCCTATTTAGTCACCAAAGCTCTTCCGTGACCAAAAATAATTTGGTCACCTACCCCTGGTCACAGAAAGGTATTGGTGACCAAATTTGGTCTGGTCACAAAAGCATAACATTTAGTGACTAAAACTTGGTCACGGTTGTATCCTTTTGTTGACCACCTGAATTTGGTCACCAAAAATTCGTAGTCACTAAATGGTACCTTCTGTTGACCACCAACTTTTGGTCACCGAAAACTGGTAGTCATGAAATGGTACACTTTACCTACCAAAATAATAGTCACCGAAAGATAGTTTCTGTGACCAATTAATAGCAATGTATAGGTGACCAACCTTTAGTCACAAAATCTTTTAATTTCTTTAAAAAAAATGGCGAATTTGATTTATTTAGAATTGTTTTATGATATCAAAATCAATCATTCAAGAACCAAATTCAACAAAAAAAAAAAGACCATTCATGCTTACAAAATAACCTTTTATATAATCATCTAACACATTCCCTTTACACCAATAGTAGCAATAAATTGTATGTTAAAACTTATAAGTACGGGTGCTGAATCTACTATCTAGAATACATCTGATGCAATCACAAGCTCCAACAGATGCAATCACAAGCCCCAACTTGCTATTGAATTAGTATAGAATCAATTCGTCGACGCAAGGTAAAGGATCGGTCCCCTCCAGTTCATTCTTGCACTAAGTCTCGTCATCCCATAGGATTAAACCTGGCATCGATTATGCATTTAGATGAACGTCAAATGGGGAGAGAAACAGCTGCTTGAAAGAAACCGTGTCACCATACTCAGTTGTTGACTTATACAGAACCAAATCAGAACTTCTGTCCTCACTTTTTGATAATTGTGGCGATCCCATCAGTAAGCAATCAAGAGAAAAAGTCACTTCTATCGGCAAGAACATTCTTTGTTGGATGCTTAAGTTGATAAAGCTTGTTCTTTGGATAAGGAAACTTCAAGTAACAACTGGAAATGAAATGAAAGGAAACGGGCAACAAAATACTGCTCTTTTCCAGTGTAGTGTAGTTGAGGTAAGTCCTTGTGACACCTATGACAAGAAATTATAAGATTATACTCTTTACAGTTCAAATTGAATAGGAATGTTACCTGTAGGTATATGACTTTCACTGCCTCATTATAAGATTACTTTTTACAGTTCAAATTGGATTTTTTGCTCGCTAAAAGTGCTCGAGTGGCAGGAGAAGTGTCTCATACTTGGCTTCCAAATGATGATAGATACAAGAGTGCAATTTTTTATTTTGGTAAATGAGTTAAAGCGTAGTATCTTAGAAGACAACATATTGGCAGCAATTTGTCGAGATTCATATATCGAACCTCGTATAAGTAATCAGTATGTTGATTTATAAATCAATTGCGAAGTCATATATCTTCATTGGATGGGTCTGCTTGCACTAGAACTAAAAAACAAAAGCTTATAAACACCTATATGTAAACAAACAAATACATATATAGGCACCATGTGATATCGACTCCTTGACTAATTCCCAGATTATTTTTTAGAGACCTTAGATCACAATAAATCTGTTTTGAGTCTTTTCAACCTTAACTTTGAAAGAACGTTTCTTTGAGCATCTAATATCCAAGTTGCATACCATTTTTAGTTTCTATACTAAGGTTATAATGAAATACTATCTACCATGTTAACAAAATTCTATTCAAATGGTCTAAGCAAGTATTAAGCAACTAACCTCAGTTGATAAGATTCCATGATGGCACTGAATGCTATCCTGTGACTGCCCAAATCCACTGCTAGCCTCAATGTACACGCCCTTCTTAGTAATCCCAACAATCTGTATCAATGACTGCTCCACCGGTCTATTAGAGGGAATGAACATCATGTTAAGTGGGTTGTCGGAAATGGGATTTCCGACAAACAATTGTCGAGCACCACTGATATGTTCAACTTTTTAAGATCAACCTTTGGGCCAATGTCGCTTAGCAATAGCATTTGGGGGCTGCCAATTGCTTCACTGGACATTATTATTTCACTCCCGCGTCTCTTAGAAATATATGCTCGGTGTTGGTTCCCTTGTTCATCTTTGAATATAACTCCAACTGCCCTTGGTTTCTTCCCTGCAACCGAGATGACCAACTTATTAGAGCTGGTTTGAACAGAAACGTGTATAAAATACCTACATCAATAAGTTACGAATAAACAATAACGGAAGCCACCTAAGTACCACCAGTCAATTACTTGTCCGACAAGGAGAAGGCATCTGAGAATGAGAAAATGCAGGTTAAAGTAATGCTCATACATTCTTAATTTCTTAACATACAATCCTCGACAAGAAACAAAGAAATGCCAAGTGTCTAAGCATCGAGTGAGTATCATGTTGCGCACACAAAAAGATTTGGACCGTCCATACTTTTGAGCAGTCAAGATTGCCCACTACAAGCCCCTAAATCACCAAAAGCAATGTAAATTCTGTGCTAACAATTGTAAATTAAGATTGCTCACTACAAGCATAAGATTGAAAATCGTCGAATGATCACTGTGCTAACAATTATAATACAAAATACCAATTTTGCAAGACAGAATCAGGTACTCTTCAGGAGTCTA